>JAUCNG010056667.1:0-14508 GCA_032353305.1 Cephalothrix spiralis
ACACGTCTATAGAACCAATCAATTTAATTAACACCGATCGATAATCCAAACCGGAAGCGACGTCACCGGGCATTTGAGATTTCAAAAACCCAATATATATAATTTTTGTGGATTCTTATGGATTTCAGACCAAAATATAATTTGTGGATTTTGTCGTTTTTTTACCGAAAACCCATAAGAAAATCCACAAAATTTGAGGATTTTGTGGATTTTCGTAGATTCTTGTGGATTTTCGTGAATTCTTGTGGATTTTCGTGAATTCTTGTGGATTTTCGTGAATTCTTGTGGATCTTAAAACCTAAATCTTTACTGAGATACTCTAATAATACTACTAAGAGTCCTTCCTATGTAATATATTAAATTGAAATTCCTGAACAAGCCTAATTTACATTAGTCTAGTAAACAATCTGTTAATAACAGTTAATATCTGTCCTCATAAGAGTATTTTCCGACATTTTGTTTAATTATCGGTCAAATATCCGAGAATTCTTGAAATAAAATTCTACATGCTTCTTACGGGACTCGAACGTGCACCCCTTGCTATAATTGAGTGCCATAGACCACTCGGCCGCTGAATCCTTTTATGCAGGTGTGAATAAATTCGTTATTTATGGCTGACCTTGTCACGCTAGGAGAATTAACAATTTCAAATTATATTAATATTGTACATAATTTGACAGCAAATAGAATAAACGATGATGAATATGATGCATTATAATAAACAACAACGAACTAGTAACATAAGTATATAAATATTTAATATATTAAAAGTAGCTGAAAGTAGACATCATTATATCACCAAAGGTGGGATACAAAAATTCAGGGAAAAGAACTGTACTTTAGCACAGTAAATTTACATGTATTTCTAACCTTTATGGTTGCTTCACATATTTTTTTTATTCAGTAAACATAAACCTTCTTCGCAAAGGATGATTCTGTAACAACAAGTGTGCAATTTGAAACATGTATCGAATATAGAGCATATGGTAATTTGATATTACACAAATGGGAGAAATGTTTGTCATAAACATTGATATGGTAATCGACATTTGTTGGTGACACTAAGATATTCCCTACATTGTCTTGGACTATTTGCCCACTACCCTGTACATTATACTTAAAGTTATTTATTGTCGATCTCAATACTCCATTTTCAATCACTTGTATTCTTCCATACGCTGGTTGGCCGCTATTCTGGTTATGTTCAGGGTGAAGGTCTGCTACTATCATTTCGCCATTTTTTGTAAACAATATATCTCTCGGAGAGTTGAAACTCAAAGTTGAATTAGGATTTCCCATTGAAGCAATAAATGTTCCATTTAGTGAAAATATTGATATTCTGTTGTTATTTTGTTCAGCTACGTATAATCTTCCTTCATGAATCGCATTTGCAGTAGGTTTAAAGTTTGTATGAGAAAAGTGT
Organism: Cephalothrix spiralis; assembly: GCA_032353305.1. Classification (NCBI taxonomy): domain Eukaryota; kingdom Metazoa; phylum Nemertea; class Palaeonemertea; order Archinemertea; family Cephalotrichidae; genus Cephalothrix; species Cephalothrix spiralis. The sequence continues at coordinate 1,424 of JAUCNG010056667.1, forward strand.
CTCAGAATTGTTCCATTCAATGCCAAAACCTAGAAATAAAAATGCACAAATTGGTAACCAACGGTGCAATTTTGAAAATTGCAGTAGAACATTTCGCAAATTTTCCATGAAGAAATGAATCATTCAAAACTATTCAAGTGAAACTATTCAAGTGTAAGCTGCCTAGCTGGGGGTGATATATTATCACAAAAATTCAATTTTGAGCCCTATCTAAGATCATCTAAGTAGCCCCTCAAATCATTGACCAACGACTGACATGAGATTTGAGATTTTCCTTTTGGGGTTGATCTAGGAAATTATTATGCTACAACATACAAAAAAATGAAACATTGAGGTCGATATCGAAAATTTTGTTTTTGGCCCACTGTTAACGGTGTCTTACAATCCATATTAATCTGCTTGGAATATTAAATCAGGAACATGAATATACGTCATATACTGATACAGTGTGTCTCAATATTATGGAAAACAGCCAGATGACGGCATATTATTGTGACTTAATTATGAATATATTGATAATATCTATTTGAGGACATGGTCTTCTCTCCCGAATAAAAAAGATTTGGTGCAGATCGGTTCATAACTAAGAGTTTTCCTGAAAAACCTCTGGTCTCATTTTCCCCAACCTAAAATTTATGATTTCAATTTATATTAAAAAATTTTGTGAATAGTAAATTGAATAAGAAATTTTTAAAAATTAAAAAGTCATAAAAAATCACATTTTCGAGAAAGGACGTTCATTTGGGGAATTTAAACTTTGTGGTCCTTTGGGGAAATATATGTAGCTCAGTTGTTGTAAGGCAGATTTGTACCAAATTTAGACAAGACCATGATCTCTCTAGTGATATGGTCAATTTAGTAACAATATGACGTCATCTTGCTGTTTTCCATAATATTGGGACACCCTGTATATAGACACAATACGATACCTGAATTCGAGATTGACCGCTGACAAACACTTCCTTTGTGTTTTCGTCGACACTAATGTCCCAAATGCCATAGTCGTAGCCTTCATAGCACTTAATATCGAAATATAATGTCTTAAAACCCTTTATGATGCAAATTTTACTAGTAGCACCAGAACTCTTCACAAATAAATCCGTCATACTTGAAGTCGAAAAAGATGGAGAAAGAATTGAAAAAGTCCTGTAGGGATTTGGTAAGCTTTTGCAGTATTTTGACATATCACAAGTTTCTGAAAAAGATAAAAGATAATTAGAAAAAAGCTCAAAAGAAATGAATAACTATAGTGATTTTTATTTTTCTCTAAATTTAATATTTGCGCCGCTAGTGGCCTAAAACCTCATTTTGGACCTCTCTCCTCTTTGGGTTTTGATCACATCTAAGTAAAACTTATACACATGTTATATGGAAGCTTCATTATACAATGGGATCATGGGCTGAGCTATTACCTTGGGCCCGGAGGTCGCGGTCAAAAAGTTAAAATCGTCGTAGAGGGTCATGGTTTGTTTTATTGGATAGCATATAGCATCAGTCATATTTTAGCTACCAAAAAAGTACATTTGGTGGATGGCCAATCTTTTAAACATAAGATGAATGTTAGAAAAGGTTAATGCAGTTGTATTTGCAATCCTATTTGAGATCATTTTGGAGAACATGGTAATGGAATTATCACAAGCATATTATGTTTTCAGTACATTAGAGGAAACGTAGACTTTGACAGACTGTGAACTACTAGTCTTTATCTAAATAAAAAATACTTGATTTTCCTTAAAAACTCCTTGAAAAGTCCTTAAAACTCCTTGAATTTCGTTCCCTGCTGAATATTACGATCTCAAAATCACGACCCTTGAAATTATCTATTCCAAGTGAGCTTCACGCCCATTGGCGTATTTTTTATATAATGAAAAAGTTTTTTAGACAATGATCAAAAAAGACAATCTAGAGCAGTCTAGAGATGCAAAAAAAGTCAATTTGGCGTATCAAATGTCAAAAATAAATAATCACCTAATAATGAAGTTTACCAGCCTTACCTGTTGGCGGGACGCTTGGCGTACTGCTTGAAGGGTCTTCAGTGGAACTTGTCGGCGCTGAGAAAAAGATAAAATAGACATTTTTGTAATATTTTTCACCATCTTAACTATATATAAGTTGAAAAGAAAATATATAATTTAAAAGAAGGAATTTTTACCTGTTGTTGGTTGTGCAGTAGAAGAAGTTTCAGTTGTAGTTGATGGTTGAGCTGTAGAGGTAGTTCCACTTGTAATTGAAACATCTGGAAAAATAAAGTTATGAATTTTATTTTCGATAAAAAAACTCATTTTTACGAAAAGTCTAATAATTTCTATGTATCTTTAGCCTTACCTGTTGTTTGGTTAGAGACGCTTGGCGTACTGCTTAGAGGCTGTTTGGAGGTAATTGTTGGCGTTGAAACAGAGGGCGTTGTTACTTTAAAAATAATAATAAAAATATATTATTTGTTTGTCATATTTTTTTCACCATAAATTGCAAAAAGTTCATGTCAACCCAACTGATCCATGATTGAAATCCTCGAGACTGTTTTTTTTACAGTACTCTTTTAAAAATATGTGATTAACTAGATAGTAACATTAAGTTTTATATACATGTACATTGAGCTATTCCGATCCCCTTCGTTTACTGAATACCCATTGTATTTACCTACACTCCGGCACGATATCACCTAAATCCTATTGAATTTTCCGAGGAATTTTTAAAATCAATACTTGAGTGTGTTTTTTTGTGAAAAAATAATATTTGAGTATCCGGCTGGAATGGAACATGCCATCTTGATTATATATACCGAAGCATTGCCCTTATTATAGCTATACGCCACTGGCGCTATGGTAACTTTCGAGCAATTGTAATATTCATCTCGTAAGGCAGATCAATATGAATATAAATAGAATTACCGTTAACCAATCTCGTCGCCTCTCTTTAGTCGAGCAGAGAATAAATGAATTTATACTGAACCCATCGATTCAGCTTTTACCTTTTGTCGTTGCTCCTTGAGGAACTTTAGGTGAAACCACAGGGGATGAGACGGATGAAACCAAATTCTGAACTGAAAATTTAAAGAAGATACTCATTTTCACGATCACGAATAATACACCACAGTTATCAAGTTTCAAGCCTTTTCAAGAGCATCCTAAATCACGAAGTAGGACTTTCACGATACGCGGGAGGAGTATTTCACGAATCACGAAGAGTATAATTATTGAATTCACGATCACGGAAATATGATTCTTACATATAACGGATAACTCTGGTGTGATATTCGTGATATCGAAAATGAGTTTAATTAATGATTTACGTTAAACTCGTAAAATATTCGGATCGCGCCTTCGGCGCTCGTATATAAGGTCAGTTAAGTCCGTCACAGCGAATTGTCAAGACATATCTTATGACTGATATACATGAATCATGAAAGGCTAATTTCTCTTTCGGAATTCCTGAGTCCTAGATCGCTTCCGTGATTCTTGATCAAACCTTCCCCCGTTACCCCCTCATTTTAGAACTGTACTTACCAGTTATCCCTTGAAAAATAACAACACCTATAAGAGTTGCAACAGCAAGTGCAAGAATTATTAAACATATTCTAAGGCGTTTTACACTATTCTTAGTTGTGTCTTCTTTAGGGGTATCTTCTTTGTAGTTGTGTTGTCTGCCATGTGACGGTTGGCGTTGCAATTCAGGGCCAGATTGATATCGTCGAGGATTTCCAAGTTCATTATTTCTATGCCAATTCCAATTTTCCATTTTCTAAAATTATATATAAAATAATGTTTGGACTCTTAAAAAGTTTGGGGACCCTCAATTTTTTCAAAATATTTGGGGAACCCATTTTTCAGTTCAGCCCTTTTATTCTAGAATTTTAATTCCAATAATTTTTTCGTACCCCTTGACTGCAGTTTTTATTCCATTAGAGGGGTGGAGATCATGGGATACATTTGCAGACTCGAAGGCCTTATTTTTTGTAAAACCAAATTTAGAACCCTATCCCCCCCCCCAATAATTTCGCATTTTCTCCAAATAATTAGTCCCCCCCCCCCCCCTCCCTTTGGCACAATGTTGAATTATTACTCACAGGCATAGCCAGGAATTCAAAATGCTAGAAATATCATTTTATGACGTATTCTTCTTAAAGCTTAAATAATGACAGTGCGATAAAAGTAACCCAATTCATACACTGTAAAGCAGTTAATCTTGAGGTTCCGTGCCATAAAAAGTTATTAGCACTCTTAAATTTCAATATGTTTGTCGTCTGCCACTCGTGCCAATACCTATAAAAAGTAAAAAGCACTGGTGCTGTAACTCTTTTTATGGCACTTAACCAATTAAAGATCAATTTACATGTACGTATAAACTTTATGTACTGTAAATATACGTACCAGGATTTTTCAATATTTGTGGAAGTTTATCCAGAATTGGCGTACAGTTCCTTTTAAATTTTGAGTGACAATGTTAAAGTGAAAGAAAGTGTTCACCCTTTGATATGTTGTAGGACATGACAAAAAAATTAAACATTATTGTAAGAACTATAGATTTAAAAATAAGTATGATATGATGACAACTTCAGGACTTACAATAAGAATTCGATTTAAAAATAACTATGAAAAATATCTATTTTTGAATTATACGTTTTTATAAGAACTAGATTTAAAAATAGTTCTTCTGATTTGACCAACAGCGTGGGCTGCATAATAAGAAAGAGATTTAATAACAATTATGAATGTTTATTTTTGAATAATTGAAATGCGTATAACCCACTTAATCCTTCATATCCTTATATAGTCGAAACGAAAACGAAATTATTAAGAAAAACGGGCAAAAAGTCGGGGTGCAGAGTATACAAGGGTACCGGTACGGGATTTAAATATAACCTATACCTATATTCAACATGTTTAATCCATGCAATGTTGATATCATATGTACAAAATCAACATTTTAAGTACTGAGTAGGGGTGTGGGGCAAAAAACGTGAGTTTTGGGGATTTTTCAAAAAAATATAGTTTGTGGGTTCAACAGTCCGCCAATATGCTAAACCGCTGGGGGCACTTTTGGTACAAAAATAATTGCCCTCGCCAATTTTTCCATCCAATTCATTTGTGTATAATGATCTTTAATCACAGTATTGTTTATATGCAAATGAACGATGTCATATGTTTACGTCGTTGTGTAAGGCCTTCAGACATTGAAATAGACAACATATTGCAAATTTTCTATAAATGATTTTCCAAAGTTTCGGTTTCCGTAACAGTATTAAAATATGGACATAATTTGAAATGTGTGGTAGTTTAAAATGGATGTGAGAAAATACGATTTTCACGTTGTGAAAAAATGTAAGAAATGTAAGAGAAACAAAAAGAGTCGTTCAAATCACTGACACATCTTTATATTATTGATTTTTTTTTGTTTCAGGTGAAAAAAGGGTTGCGATAGACAATCTTTCAGACGAATTAAACAAGATCAAGTCGAAACTCAATATCAAGCCAGTTATTGGACATATTAACGGATATCATGTGGAAAAGAAGAAAGTTGGGGTCTTAATTTCTGGATCAGGTATAACTATCTCTCATGTTTTGATTTAAGTTCAGGCTCTATCAGATAGACGATAAGATTAGCGCTAGCTACACCTGTTTTAAAGGAACGATTTGAAGATCATACTAGTGCTGCGGGAAGCATACGAAGCTCCATTCCCAAAATCTGCGAGTTCCAAGAACAAACATGCGTGATAGTTTGAAGTCTGGATACTACCTCTGACGGTTGACTAAATTTCTTTTATCTGACCTTGGATCTGTTTCATCAATAAAATCGCGGCTTCGGAGCCAATCTTATCGCGGTGAAAATATACCATGATGTATTCTCATCTCAGGGTTCCCACTGGTCCTGGAAACCCTGGAAAAAAGTTTCAGGCCTGGAAATCCTGGAAAAGTCCTGGAATTTTGTCAAAAGTCCTGGAAAATTTTTAGAACGTCCTAGAAAAAACATTCTAAAAATCGCGATATGACTCTTGAATTTGCAAAATTTTCTTCGCCTCGCTTTGCTCGGCTCAATAACCTGATAATATATCATTTTTTGTGTTAGAAGGCACGCATTAATAAAAGGTTTTTTTCGCACTTGATAATTTTCATGTAAAATATGTCCAATCCCTAATCCATTAATCCGAACGCAATTGCGTAAAATTGCTTAGAAATGGCAATTCCGCAAAGTGCCTTAAAACCGCGATTATGACCCTTAATTTTTAAAATTTTCTCGGATATTTCTGGTAAAAAGTCCTGAATGTTTTGAAAAGTCCTGGAAAACACCTGTAATTTTGCTAACAAAATCCGTGGGAACCCTGATTCTGGACGCGCGTCAATTGAAATAACACATTCAGAATTTTTACTACACTCTGAGTGTAGGGCATCTTGTCTCCAAGGGCAGTGTCGAATCATCTCTGATATCTACTACCCTCGTTTCATTTGGAATACTTTGTTGATGATATGTATCCCGATTAATGTGTAAATATTAAATAATGTGCTAAGATTAAATTCTGGACCATTGGTCAATAAACTTACTATCCGAGTATTTGATAAATTAGAATTTAAAATGTTTTGGTCCGGGTTTCGAACTTTCGACCTTCTGAACTGTTGGTAGTCGCCTTAACCACTCAGCCACTGGGCTGTAGCTTATACCGGAAATGATTAACAATCGTGAAGCCTTTGCAATTATTGGTGGGTGCCGGAGGTCTAAAACCCGGACCCGGAAGCAACCGTGCCCGGAACTTTATCGGATAATGATTGAAAGTCGACTCGCTACGTCTTTATGTTAGATTGTTAGTAATGGCTAAACAAGTCGCAAATTCAATTTATTTTCTTGATTTAAGGCACAAATTTGCAAGCATTGATCGACTACACACAGAATCCTGAAAATCATTCACAAGCTGAAATTGCTGTTGTGATCTCAAATGTCCCGGATGTGAAAGGAATTGAAAGAGCTAAATGTGCTGGAATACCAACAAAGGTATTTATTTTACATATGATCAATTGAGTTTACCTTAACAAAAAAAAAAAGGTTATGTATAGAATCGGATGTGTATTTCCTCTAGTTTTATACACAAGCGGGGGGAGGGGAGGTGCCGGGAAATGTCAAAATAGCACTGCGTAGCGCTTGTGCTAGGGGCTAGGCATCGCAGGCAAGGAAACTTTCTCGATCGCTAGTTGTCTCTTTGGAATAAATTGGATGGCCCATTGATCGCCCACATGGGCGGGGATTTTGTATGTTTTTCGATTTTACTAGAAAAAACTCCACTTCAAAATGGAACAAACGAGCAAAAAACAGATAAAAAATTAAGAAAGAATAACTTTCACTTATTAATTCTACAAATTTTGATCATCTACTTATTATTTTTTAAATGGTTCATTATGTTGTTTTAAGTGTTTATTCAATCAATGTTCATTAAGGGTATAAAAACAATGGAAAAAAGTGGTGCGGCCTTCATATAGGACGCCATGTATTATTGAATCTTTAATAATACATTTACCCTTCTGCAATTTATTACATACATGTACATGTCCAACGGCGAGCGCACATGTGTATCTGGTTTTGTGCGAACGCGTTATCATTACTAAAAAAATACGAAAGGCACATCGAACACACACATAATTATATTGTGACGTCATCAGGGTGACCAGTGACCTGGAAATCAGGGAAATGTCAGGGGAAACAATTTTGGTTCGAAAAGTCAGGGAATTTTCAAATTTTGATGAAAGTCGGGGAGATTTATTCCTGAGAATTAATTCACGACAAATTATTTGTCGTGAAATACATTTTGATGAAAAATATATATGTCGCGAAAAATTTTGAATTTTTTTGAAATGGTCAGGGATTTCAGTGAAAAGTCAAAGAATTTTGAAATTCAAAAATACTGGTCACCCTGGTCATGCATCTATTCAGCTACTATTGGGATTTTACTGGTCAACGATGATGACGCGTTCGCACAAAACACGAAACGCACATGAGGTAGGGGATGATCTCTGCTTAAGCAAATTTACGCGCGGTCAGACATCGCGGAAGGTCCAGTTCCGGTCCAAGATGGCTGTGGGATCTTGGGTCCTTTGGATACTTTACTAGTTTTCCAATTCCTTTTGTTATCCCGCCGCTGCCACCATATGTGGGATCTTGGGTCCTTTGTATCACTTCTCATATTAACTATAACACTATTGAACCAAAAATCGTGCATTTATTCGCATATTATCGATGATCACACTCACTCTCAGTTGACACACGAGGCTTCGTGACCCCAAACTCCTATATCCCATCCAGCTATACAGTAGGGGGTGGATCACCACAATGGCGTCCAGTTCCGGTACGTCCGTGGATGTAGATGGAAATGCTAGTATGGTTAATGATAAAGCGTTAGCACGATAGGCACATTAATACATGTTACCACATATGTGCTCGCTGTTAGACATACCTCATTTATTCGGATGAAAACTTTCTTGTCCTCCTTCGGAAACAAATTGCTTTCAAGGTTGGCCAGAAAAATGTAAACCTTGCTGAATAAATGACGAAGTTGGTGGCATAATTTATCAGAGTTAAACCCGTCGTAAAGCGGCACAAGTCGTAAAACATATGAACTTCATTCTCGTTTAAACCAAAGAAGTCGTTCATGTAATAATAATGGAATATTGTCCATGAAACAACATAGGGTAATAGCATAACCAAAAACCATGTCGAAACCAAAATTAAGTTCAATGTAGCCTTGTTTTCTTTAAGTATTTCATCTTTAGAGCTTGTTGACTTGTCCCTATTTTTGCGGCTCCTTGTAATCTCAAAAATTATCCAAATATTCATGAAAAGTATACCAAAGCATGGCACGGTGTGGTAATATGCTAGTTTGTATATGGCGACAATATCGGAGTATACGTGGCCTTTAGTGAAAGGCAGGCATTTCTCTACATATCCATGCAATATTATGATGTCATTTACAATTGGCCCGATTGTGCCGAATATAAGCGCAAAAATCAAAAGCGCAATAAGGAAACATTTTCGACGCTTGTTCGTTATGAATGCTTTAGCTTTATATGGAAAACAAATTGCAACAAAACGTTCTGTTGTAAATCCAAAAACCAACCATGACGACAACCAAGAGATGACATACCAACAAAATTTTACACTTTTACATATTGAAGAACTGTATGTAAGAATGTCAAAACTGATATCACCACCTGTGACAATTTTTAGCCCATCGTTAATCCACAGAATTAAACCCTTTAAGATTAAATTACCGCTGTCAGTTAAAGCTAACATAAACAGATAGTGTATGCCACATGTTTCCCACTTTTTAAAGTTCCAAAACACGATTAACGACAAAATATTACCGGCTAATCCAAAGATAATCACAAATGGAATAATATATCCTCTGTATATATTTGTTATTGTAACTATTGGCAACAAAGAGTCCATTAAAGAAGTCACATTTTGAGGTATTTCGGCGTTATTGTCAGTTGAATCAGTAATAACAATTAAAAACGGGTTTAAAACTAATAATATAATATAATTCATTGTAATGTATTAAAGTTATGTCCTTAGACTGTAAACATGTGTGATTTCGTATCTATGATCATCTATCTGATACTTAGCAAGTTTTGATTAGATAGGACGCGAAAAATCTAAAGCAGGATGTGACGAAATGGGTAAATTTTTATATAAATTAGGCCTCTGCATTATCTATGCATTAACATTATCATTTTAATCTCGTAATAAAATTGAATCCGTAATGAGAAAATGATTATTTTCTTATCTTTTGGGGCGGTTAGATATAAAACGGGATTCAAATAGTTATACAGCAATGTACAGCATCTATCAATCTCTTTTTGCTATCTATGAACATAAAATTAGATTATCAGGGTCAGATTGGTGTGATAAATGAAATGTCAATGTCATAAATTTTAAAAAATAACTAAAGTGCCAAAAATTTCTGACCTTTGAATTTCAAAATTTTCCCTGCCTCGCTCCACTTGTCCCCAAGGGCAGTTTCGATTTATCCTAATCTCTACGTACAATTTAGAAGGCCGATCTCAAAATTAAGGACTCTGCGTAGGAGTATGCGCTCCACTTTGGCTTATTAAGATTGTTGTTTGTGCTCCCCTCATGTATATAAATGTACGCGTTTATCAATTAAAACTGAGATCAGTGCAATCAAAATGTCATGATGATCGGTGATAACACTGAATCGCTCTGTCGTCTTAGCCTCGAAACCTAAAAATTAAAAAAATCGCCTCATTTCGCTCGGCTGACTTCATTCAATTTGACTGAGTAAACGGATAAAAAGGATTATCATTATCAGATTATGAAACCCTGAAATAGTCCATATGAAACCGAAATCCCTTTCCGCCCCTTAGGGGCTTAAGGTGGACCCGTTGATCCTATATTACAGGCACGGGGGAGGGACACCCTATCCAACCCGTGTGATAATTATGTGATGTATCACATATTGGTCAATCTGATCCCAGTGATCCCTGGTTTAGGGTAAAACAGGGACATGGTTTAGTTGGTGTGAGACTAACAGTTATAGGTTTGAGACTACAGTACTATTGTGCCATGATCATTCAGGAGATGGTGGCTAGCAAGAACCGGTGTGGCCCTGCGATAAATAGGGACGAGGTTAGTATATCGCGAGCCCGCACATTATTTTAATCTTTAATATTTCAAGAAAATATAGAAAAAAGCTTCTTCTAGCAAACCTACGCTTTTTACCCTACGCAAGAAAAGTGTACAACAGCACATAAAGACCAGATTTACGTTTCGGTTGGTCCCAATTTCTTTAATGTTCTTTTGCCTTCACTTTCAGGTTATAAATCACAAAGATTTCAAAAAGCGACTTGACTTTGATATGGCAGTTGATTCCTATTTGGAAGAATGTGGTGTTGAAATTGTGTGCCTGGCTGGCTTTATGCGAATTCTTACGGGTAAGAAATTTATAATACGAAAACATATTTACGTATGGGATCATACCGCACTTCGAAATACTGTGGCAAATTCGAAAACTGATATTTTTCCATACTTATTTTATCAATAACATCCTTTGGCATCATATGCTATAAAGTTTTGGCTCATGAATGGATTTAGGCGGGCAAAGTGGGTATTTTTTCTTTCTCGAAAAAAATTTCGAATTTGATTTTTTGTAAGTAAAAAAAGTTATGTTATAATGGACTTTCATTCAAGATTTCGCTATCGTAAGTTCCTAATGATATTATTTAGGAGTCTGACCCACGAATAGCTGATAAAAATATTTTGGTATTGAATAACGATGACCAGAAGTGAGAGCTTCAATCATGGCGGTGACAAAGCGCTCCAGAGCGCCGATTTTGATTAACAGGCAAAAATAATCAGGAATATCAGGGAAGCTGTCACTTAAAACAGTCTTGTATTGACTTTCAGGTAAATTTACGAAAAAATGGCAAGGTAAACTCCTGAATGTACATCCGTCTTTGCTACCATCTTTCAAGGGTGCTGAAGCTCATAAATTGGTACTAGAAGCTGGTGTCCGGATAAGTGGATGTTCCGTCCATTTTGTAACCGTAAGTATACTCTGGTAAACGCGAGCTTAAAATTCCGTGCTATAGTCCAGTAAAATGGGGACTGATAGTGGAAAAAAATAGGGGAGAAATGGGACCAGTTGGAATGAGTAGCCAATACATTCCTGATCATCATACTAAAAGTCCCCATTCGTCACCCCTGTGGAATTTCCGTTATACCGGAAATGACGTCACGACCCTGGGGTATTTGTAATAAGTGCCAATAACTCAAAAGTAAGCTAATTAGGGCTGCTAAATGTATTATGAGTTGATAGGAACTTGTATAAGAGCTTTCGAATGAGCTATAGTTTGACCCCATATGACCTTTGGTTATGACGTCACACTAGGTTTGTCGTCATAGTGTCATAAAATTTCAATAAATAAGCTAGTTAAGGCAATATGATGTATAACGAGTTGATAGGAACTTGTTAAAGAGCTTTCGAATGAGCTATAGTTTGACCCCATATGACCTTTGGTTATGATGTAACGCTAGGTATGACCCTGCCCTCCATATTCCGGTAAACGCGAGCTTAAAATTCCGTGCTATCTTCCCTGCCCTCCATCGGCTGGACGTGTTAAATTCAAATCCGCAATACATATTTAGCACGGACAGTCGGGGCGCGCATTTATTATGGTACCGTAAGTACAACTTGCTGTTCAATATGGGGCAAGACTAGTAATTAGTATCTTAACCTTTTTAGTACCGGTACTAAAAGGGTCGACTTCAAAAAATCATAACTTCCCCTTGAGACTTTCAATCAGATTCAGCTATACGTCATTTTGAAGCTTATGCTTTTTAGCACCCAGAAAATAAAAAGAATTGGGGGGGGGGGGGTCTATCCGTGTGTTGTTTTTTTTTAATCGATTTTTGTAAACCTTCCCAAAGGTATACAAATTTTCACCTTTAGTCAAAAATATAGGTGGCAGCATAAACTTCCTCCCATTCGAACAATTTTAAAACTAATAAAGAACTATACCATAAATCAAATCCCCAATCAAAATCGTACTTACCCCCTAAGTGATATTTTTGGCCCCCAATAATTCAGCTTTTTGGGAATTTTAACGACATCGACCGGATTTAACCGAAGACCAATACTAGTCTTAAACCATTATATAGATAGCAATTAAATACACATGTGGCTCTCTCTGCAATTTGAATGGGCTCAAGGAAAAACTCCGAAAGCCGGCGAAGTCTGCTTTTGCTGAATATTATGTTTCCTAATAATACTGGCCTTTGTATCTGGAGGATCCAGGTTCGATGCTCACCATTGCATGCGCCCGAACACTTCGTCGTATGTACATGCATAATGCGTAAAGCATATTTAAACAATAATTATGACAGTTAAAAAATTCAGTTCGATCCTCGTGCTAGGGGCGGAGCTAAAGATGACGTCATACATGTAATCAAAACACTTACTTTTTTTTCTTTCGTTTTCGAGCTTCGGTTTTTGGTCTATTTACATCGTTTTTAGCTCACATGGTACCTTTAGGTACCATATGTGAGCTTATGCTATCGCGCGTTGTCTGTGTGGATGGATGTGT
>JAUCNG010057778.1:0-14458 GCA_032353305.1 Cephalothrix spiralis
CCTTTTAGTTGATCAGATATTGGTAAAATGAATGTGCATTCTAAACATGCACCAATACACAATCCCAACTTGCAAAAACCATTTATTTATATTTTGTAGTATTTTGTTTGGTGTATCACATGTAATTCAGAGGTTTAATTGCGAACGAAAGTACAGTACCAATTAAGAAATACAGTACAGTACCAATTAAAAAATATCTTCTTATTTATTTTGTTTTTATTGTTGATTTTGTTACCTCCCAGGAAACCTGTTTTAAAATATTAGATTTATTTGGTTGTAAAGGTTATAAACGGGACAGAAACTATTCCAGCCAATTTCCATGGATATTTTATCCTCCAAACTTTCCATAGTTTACGGTTTTTTCTATTCCTTTTGTATTTAGTAGAACCAGGAGTATGACTCCTGGTAGAACCACCTACATGTATTTCTTAATTAATTATTTTCTTTCAGATATTCAGATCATGATCTTTAAGATCCGATATAAGAATCTTTTTGTGTTTTTTGTCAATCACTTGGTGACTAAATAGTGAAATGTTAATTTGTTTTCTGGAAAACATTTTTATCAAAACGAGAATCATCGTCTCCAAATCCACTTAATAGAGCTTTTACACACAATTGGATGGACAGATTGGTACATTTTTGGTACATTTTTGGCCCCTCAACGGTTTTGCATATTGGCGGTAGTAACTATATATTTCTGGATGCTGATCCTTCGGTGGGTTTAGATTTTTGGGGGGGAGGGGGAAACATGATTTTTTTATAGGGAAATCCCCTAAATAAAAAATCACGTTTTTTGCCCCCACATAATAGGGCCAAAAATCTTAACCCCCCGAGGGATCAGCAATTTCCAACAGCTTTCTAGAAATATATAGTTTGTGGGGGTCACCTATGTACCCGCCAATATGCAAAACCGTTTGGAGGCCGAAAATGTACCAATTTTGCGCTCGCCAATTTTTTCCATCAAATTGTGTACTATGAAACTTATTAATAAGGTTTTTGTTATAATTAAGTGCTAATAAATCTAAGATATTATTACCAACGATTTTGAATAAAGGTATAATAAGGAATCGTGTTATGTTCATTCAAGATTTGAAAAAATCACATCCTGAGTTTTAAAATGGAAATAACGAAATATATGTAACCATTCAGTTTACTAAAAGATTAGGTTTTCTGTTCAAATTTTATGTTGCGAATTATACAGACGTTTGAAATTTGAAAAACATTTCAGAATTAGGTTTCGATTTGTATTAATGAAATGTATAGTTTATTTAAAAGCAGATCATTAAAAGAAAAATATAAAATTACTTTCCCAAAGTTCCATGGACGAACACTCTATTTGAAAATATTAAATAACAGATTTTAATGAATTTATTTCTATAATTTACAGGAAGAAACAAAACAAGCACAATTCTTAGCACTAGCTGTAGTATATTTTGTTTCCGTCTTGATGGTTTCCAAATACCGTGATATCCTTGAGCCACCAAGTCCTGTTGTCTCCCCTACCAATGTTCCTGCGCTCCGGAATGGTACTGTTGATGATGAAAGTGGTAGGTATTTTAAAAAGTATGATATGTGGTTGTGGATGTATTTTTGTTGACTAACACAGTTTATCAATGTTAGCATAGATTTCTTTATTTATTAACCCTTTACTGTTGTTTACGATTAATATGATTTCATTCTGCGTTTCCCCTTAAAATTTGTTTTCCAATGTAAATGAGTTTTTCACGTCGTAAAGTGAGCATGATCTATTGGAATTTTGTGTTCGGGGGGCTGGGAGGACATTCGTCGAACTTTATAGAATATATAATATATTTAGTCATAAAAATATTATAATTGTATGCCATGGGCACAAGAATTAATTTTTTGCCTTAAAGATAAAGGTATATTGCAGTGAATTAATTGTTTGCAAAACATTACCTATGAAAATTGAATTCAAAATGTATTCAGCGTAGCTTCCAAACTCTACACAGACAATTAACAAAAGTTTTAATTCTAATTAGTTTAAATCCAATCTTAAGTGTGACGTTGTGACAAGTTCCAGTCTAATCATAACTACTTACGGACTGGTTCTGCCCTCACTTCAATGGATCTTAAAATGCCAATACTCTAGTCTTCTCCAGGATCCCAACGTGGTATTCCAGTGGGCCTTGAAAGCATGCTCCTGATAACTGTCAGAATTGTTCGGAAATTTATTTTGATTCATTTTTACTCTTGTCAAAACATCCCTGATTATTGTTCACGTGTGTTTAAAAAAATCAGTATATGTTGTTATTAACATTTTTATTTGTAAGTGTTGCATTTATCATGCACGTATGCATCCATTTCTGTTGCATGTAGGTTAGAACAAAAAAAAAACATTTTGAACACTATCAGCGCTTAACGAATGATCGTAAGTTAACGAATGATTTTTGAACAGTATAATCTTTGTTGAAATCTGTTTTCATCTATTCATTGTTTTATAGCGCCATCTATAGGTTAAAAAAGCTTAGGAATTGTGACAATAGAGCACAAAAGGTGTCGCTACGATCAATCGTTAAGTTTTACTGATCATCATCAAGTTCATTCTCCCATGTATTCATGAATTTTAAGTGGATGCCAAAAAGTTTTTTTCATCATCAGTCATCACCAAGTTCATGCATTGATTCAATATTATTTTACTTATTTAATTTTGATTCAGTGATACATTTTTTGTCTGTTTTCGTAAAATGTCTTGCATGTCCAAAACTAGTCCTAGAATCCTTTCTGAAGTTGCTTTCCAAATGTCATATCCTTTGTCAGAGGTTATTGTTTTAATATTTCGATATGTTTTACCTAACTTAAAGAAAAATTTAAATATATTGCATTTGTGATAAATCGAGAGACTCGATTCCTTTAAATATAATGATAAGTTTTCTTAGATATACTTTGATGATCTTACATAAATGTAGTTTTATCTTTATGTTGGGACTTTTTTTTTCAAAACACTATCTATTTACTATCTCTTTGATGCTGCTATAAAAGTAGTCCGGACTTCACCACGTGGCTCTCAAAAGTCCGAAATATTAATGGTTGAGGAGACTGAAGGTAGTATACTCTGCCGAATGACTGGCCATGTGAATGAAACCCCTAAACAAAATAATCCAAAAAAGGGTAAGTATTTGTCGCGGAAGTAGTCAGTGTGTTTTGTCAAATATTTAAAAAAGAATGATAAGAGAATCTAGGTGGAGCAGTCAGTTCATTGGAGTGGCACCTTCTGCTTGGATGCAAACAGTTCTAGGCACCAGTCTCACTTGATTTAAAGCTGGGATTTGATTATGTGACTTTGTGAGATGTACATGTATGTTTGTTTCAAATTGTTCACTGTGTGACTATCACTATCTCACTACTCAAAAACACGCCAATTATTCATGAAAAATTAGACATTAGGTCTGAAATAAAGGTCAAACGTTAGGATCCATGCTTCTGCACTGAGTCCAAATTTAATTTCAATACTCTGGGATCTGCACCGTAGTCTGAATTTCAGTAATTTCTATAACTTTGTTCCAAAACAGGAATTTAACTTTTCTGGTCACCGCCAAATATGTTAGTAGTAGTAACTCACATTGAGACTGTGTTTTGGATGATGACACTTATAATGACTTCTATCGAAAATTTTGATTTGTCTGAATTAAATTTTTGGCCTGTTTTCATTTGATTCACAAAGGGTTTTGCGATTTGTACACAATTAGATGAGAAAATAGTACAAAAAGTGCCCCTCTGCGGTTAATTAAGCATACTTGCGGATAGTGTCATATTTCTGGAATAATGATGATCCTCGGGTTTCAAATTTTTGCCACACCCCCGGATGGAGGCCAAAACATTATTGTTTTGGAAAATCACGTTTTTGACCTCCCAGGGGGTGGCAAAAATCTAAAGCCCCCTTGGGATCAGCATTTTCCAAGACCTTTCCATATAAATGTATAGTTTTAGGGAGTCAACTTTCGTCGAATTGTGTATTATTAAGCCAAATGGCTGTCTTATCTTATCTAGAAAAACAGAGATTGTATATTTGTACGTTTGTACTATAAAATAATAATGACCTCTCCTTTTCGTGTGTACTACTATTTTAGCCTTTTTTATATTTCTGCATTTTCATTGTAGACATTTCGTCGGAAGGCGGTGAGCAAGAGGATCCACAATCAGCAGCCCAACTCAACAGCAGTTCAGATAATGCTGATCCTGATGAGGTTCAAGTCACTGTCGATGTCCATGTCGATGTTCAAGAAGATGAGTCAGAGGATAAAAATTTAGAAGGTAAAATTCAATCAAATCAGAAACAATCGAATTACGTTTGACATAATTCTGAGTTATAACTGAAAAGTCATAAACAACACTGTAAATCATACGATGTATCGCAAATACTGTGCCCATATTCAAGGCGTGATACTATGCGATAGAATGAATATCACAAAGAGAGTCGACATATTTTGCCAAATACTCGTTTCTTAGTTTTTGTTGCCAGTGGATTGGTTTTACACGTATTTGTTTAGATTCTGCCTGAGCATTGGACCACGAGGCATGGTCGTGAATCTGGAACGTGTAACATTAAGGAATCAAAAATACCCTCATTAAAAGAGGTAAAAAATGCCTCCGTACATTGTATGAAATTATTCAATGCAAAAAAACCTGGAGCATCCATCCAAAAAAATCGAAGCCGGGAGCACGGGGGGGGCTATGTCTTTAAGCGTTGGTCTCTCCCATTACATCCTTACAGTTGCTCACCCACTTGTTATTGCCAAGAACTGCTGTTATAATTCAGGCACGCAAGTTTCGTCAATTTCCATAAAACTTAATTGATTACTACTCCAGCTTAGATTTGAATGTTATTCTACATGTATGGGACCGAAGTAATGCTTTAATGAAAATTACATTGTACAATATAAGTTTATTTCTAACATTTAAAGACATGTGATCATCTAGTCCATTTCCTATTTGCTTTACCGTATAATTCTGTTCAAGGTCCGTCCAAGGAAGAAGAGAAAGGTGAACAAGAAAGTAGTGGTGAGGGTGACCAAAAACCCGAAGTAAAAGCCAGCGAAGAGGAAGCTACCGAAACTTCAGAGCAAGCTACAGAAAATGGTGATAAGAAATCGGTACGTAAATTAACAAGTCACAGGCAGGTCACTCATCCTGGAAAATCAGGGATTCAGAAACTAAGACATAAAGTCGGGAATCTGTCATGCATAACCTGAAAAGTCAGTGAATTTGTCTTAATGTCTTGTTCGAAACGTTTTGGCTATTTTGGCATGTTTACTGCCCAATGGATTATTCAGGAAATCCGAGAATTGTATAAGAATGAATGAAAATATGAAACACCTTTTTGATCAATTGAATGAATAAACTCTCGCAAGTATTTCAGAGTCTTCATTTTGTTAGTCAGCAGAAAAAGACGGTATTCGAGCAGGTCTTACTTCAATGTGTCATGGCCGCTGTTCGGGTATTGATGTACATTAGAACAACTGACGTATTCTTTTAAAGCATACTAGCTTTGAGACTTAAAATAGTTAACGAATGATCATATGTTATTCATTCATGAAAAATAATAGTTACAGTTAAGGGACATCGATCCTATTTAAACATTATATCTGATATATTGATATTGCACAATTCTCAATCAAAATTCAAGTTAAAATATGCACATATAACGCAGCTTTTGCTTTGAATAGTTTAGAACAAAAGAGTCCTTACCTAATTTATTATTACATGTAACTCCGAATTTCGTTTGTTTTTAACAAAGTCTCGATCGTTAAATATATTTTTAAGACATTTGAGGGGATCGTTTAAGACATGAATATATTACTTCAATTCTAAAGGTTCTTTTCTGCTTATCAATAGGTTGATACAGCATCTAGTCAAGAACAGTCAAATGTAGATGAAAAGTCAAGTGAAGAGAATGATAACAAGTCGGAAGCTAGTGTAGAGGAAAAGGCAGCTGAGAAAATTGAAGAAGATTCAACTGATAAAAAAGATGACGTTGCTAATGGCAACGAAGACGATGCCACTAGTAAAACATCCGAGCAAGAAGATGCTTCTAGTGAAAAGGTTGAAGAGAGTAAAGCTGCAGAAGAAAATGGTGAGAGTGGAGATAAAAAAGTAAATGGAGATGGAGAAGAACATGATACTGGTACGTTATCACTACTTTACCAGTTCACAATTGGATGACAAAATTGGCGAGGCGATTAAAAATTGTACATAAAGTGCCCCCACCCCCAGCGGTTTAGCACATTGGCAGATAGCTGACCCCCTAAAGCTATATATATTTCTGGAAAGGCATTGGAAAATGCTGATCCTCGGGGATTCAAAATTTTGCTCCACCCCGCTCTTGGGGGTTGGGGGCCAAAAACATGCTTTTTGGTCTATTTTGCCGTATCCTGTTAGACTACACTACCAACATTTTCATAAATTATACAGGGGACCAATTAATATATTTGGTTTTCCATTATAGATCAATATAAGAATATAAATTACAAGACAAATATGGCTCGAAAAAACTTAACTTAGAGCAGGGGAGGTTGTACTTAAACTTCAAACACCGACTGGGATGGGGTGAAAAAATATAGTTCGAGTACGTACAGGTTACCTCTGTCAGTTTAAATACGTGGACTGACTTGACTCGGCTATATAGAAAATAGCAAAGAATACGATAAAATGACATGTGTTCAGCAAGGTTCGGCCTCAAATACGGACGTATGTCACTATCGATCCAAACAATAGTAATGTATTCATAACTATACTTATCACTGAATGGTATTATCTTCATGCCTATAGTTTTCGTAAATTGAAGAGATGAAAACACAATAAGAACACAATAATCCGTGTTTGGCATGTAAGTTGAATAATTCACAATTTTAATCAAAAACAAAGAAATTTAGAAATTTGAAAATAAAATCATAATACAATGTAGATAATTTTCATCCATTCTTGATAATTATAAATAATTCATTAAATATTTAAAGTTTTTAATTTCTTTGTTTTTGTTCAATCTTCGTAAATCATTTTTTAAACTGATATTTTTTACTTAAATTATAATTCTTTTTTGTAGGTTCAGAGGGAGATGGTGATGGAGCCAAACCAATATCAGCCATTTCTGTAACTGATCAGTCAGAAAATAAGTCAGAAAACCGTCCTAGTCAGCTTGAGCTTGAAGCAAAAATACCGAGCCCAGTAGAAAATTTACCGTTGCCAAATACAGAAGGGGGTTCTTTAACTGATCGTCTGGAGCGAGCGTTAGGAACTGCCTCGCCTTTACTACGTGAAATATTTGTAGATTTCGCACCATTTTTGTCCAAAACACTATTAGGATCTCATGGCCAAGAATTACTAGTCGGAGGTAAGATTTTTAATCAATTATAGATATTAATCTTTAGAGGATAGATTATACCAGGAATATATCCAAGGGATATGCAATGAAATTTTTCGATTTTAAGCCACCTTTGGAAATTAGACCATATTTCTATGCCCTTAATTGGCGAGTCGTTTCCATTAAAAATTCACGTAGAAATTGTACGATATGTAAGACTTATTCGGAAAGTAATTCCTTAGTTACGCTACGTGTCTGGTATAAATCGCGACACGTCGGCCGTATGCTTCCAAAGTTGGAAAAAAACAAAAATTTCCTATTATTAAAGTAATAATAGGGCCTACTGTCAATTTCTTTTAGCAGATTTTCTGTTTATTAATTTTTTGTCACCACTTGAAACAACGTGCTTTTAGATTAGAGTACAGAAAATATATTGGCTACTGGGAATATATTGCTTTTTGTGTAATTAGTGTGGTGTAAAGAAGCGGTATTAATTTTTAAAGATGGCTTTAAATTGAAAATTTAATTGCATATTCCTTCTACATGTAACATAAGTGTCGTATTTTGAGACTGTTCATTAATTACCGTCTAGGACTGTTGTAATTATTCATAACACTCGTAATTTTATTGATCAGCATTTATTCTGTATTGTAAATCGATTTTAAATAAATAACCTTTCATTGATATTCCCCTTAATGCGCTTATGAAATCCGTAATAATAAGTGGAATAATTATTTATTTTGGATACTATGGACGCTTATTGTTGTCAAGCAACTGTTTCTTTTGACAATAATATACACAAACGGTAATATTTTTTTTTGTCCAGCATCAACCCAAATGAAAATTGTTTGTTTTTATATTTAACTTGATTAAAAAGCATATGTCATACGCTTCTGCTTGATTTGATATTTATTATTTGTTTATTTATCCAGGTTTGGTCACCTTAAAACAAAGTAGCTCAGTTGTTGAACTTGTGATGTTATTATGTTCTCAAGAATGGCAAAATTCTCTACAGAAACATGCCGGATTAGCTTTCATTGAATTGGTCAATGAAGGAAGGTGAGTGAGAATTTGAAACTGCTTTAATGGCCTCTTAACTTTATTCAACAGGGACAGCCCCATTAGGCTTTTTGTGGACTAATTTTTATACGGTTATATGGACGGAGGGAGGAGGCCCAAAATTTAGTCATCGATTGACGGGCATTATATAAGTACCGTTACAAAATATTTGATTTGGATAGCGTCGGTTAGCTATACGATTGATTCAAGATCATATAACATGGTATTTCACTACGCGCTAATGACATTCAATATATGAAGTAGCCTACATGTATATTTGCGAAGACAATTCGCTACTGTCCTGGACTCCTGGCCCAACATAGAATTATCGTTCACCGTTTAAACACATTTGTGTCTTGATTTTCAGATTGCTTGCTCACGCCACAAAAGATCATATCGTCCGCGTTGCAAATGAAGCTGAATTTATTCTAAACCGAATGAGAGCTGAAGACGTCCAGAAGCACGCAGAATTTGAGGTACGTATAAACAACAGTAGTTTCAGGAAACACTTTTAACATCTATAATTTAAAAATCTTGATAATTGTATTGGACCATTTCTTTATTAACCCAACGTTTCGTTAGCTAGTAGCTTACTTGAAAAGCCTGAATATCCAAAATGCAAGATTTGGAAATGAGATGGAACTACATGTAGTTCAAAAGAACTAAATGCATGTTAAGGAACTTTGTCTTTACAAAATGTAAGGGGCCTCATTATTTTTGATAAATGCAATTCATTAAAAATAAACTGAATCTTTTTCTTCTTCTACAATATTCAATGTATATGAATCATTCAATTTGCTTCCTTGAATAAACTTATTCTTCTTGATAGCTGTAAATATGCTTGGCTTCCCGGTGGCTTTGCTCGCTGAATATGAACCCCGCCCGTTTCGCGCTTCTTGCTCGTGATTTCTCGCCAGCCATGCACTAGCGTTTTACGTGTACACCACTTGCGTCCGGCATCTGATTAAATCTGGCCTCATCCCCTCTTACTTATACTTATTAAGTCCCAGTCGAAATTTTATGTATTTAACCCTATCGGACCTCTTTAATCTATAATTTTCTTGTTTATGTTTTCAGTCCTTGTGCGCTCAAGTAGCTCTCGATAGGAAAGAAGAAGAAAGACTCTGTGATCATCTCATCACCTCTGCTAGACAAAGAGATCACGTGGTCGCTGCTAGAGTAAAAGACAAAATTATCAACATTATGACCAACAAACATGGAACTTGGGGATCACCACTTAGAAAGTAAGTACGGTGCAGTGGCGCAGTAGTTAGCAAGTTTGTCTCTGAATCTTGACTGAACCCACCAAGAGGACGATCGTATACCGAATACTGTGTTGCTCAGTCAGTATGAGTACGTGGAGCGGAGACTCAGCTGCGAAAGCAGCCTGAAAAGAGATTCCCTCTTATATGATCAAAAACGAATCTTTAGAGAAGCAGTATATTAAAAATAGCGAAGACCGTTGAATTTGACATGCGATCGGCCTTGGGGACGTATATATGTCTCTGATATTCCTAACGGTCTCTGTCACAATCGGTTGTACTGATGTTTAATTATATTCAAGACCGCAATTATACGGAATTTGTCTTGATTATACAGAATTGTAAATTAGTTATTCACCAAGAAGAGGGCTGGCCGAACCTTGAATAGAAAGGTAAGTTCCACTAAGCATAAATATCACTAATAGTGACATTTAGTGACATTTATACAACTTGATCGGGTATAAAAATTCCGGAAAAAGAAGTGTACTTTAGCGCACTACATCGTTAATAAATTTAAGAAGAAAAAAAGTCTATAGCCATAATGCACCCCTAGGTTCGTAGCTTCGAGGGATATCATAAAATTGGACCTCGACCATTGCTCATTAATATGTTTATGCTTAGTGAGACTTATTTTCAATCGGGTCAAACCTTTTCAACCATAGGGGTTCATTTTGAAATTTATGCCTAATGATATTTATGCATAGTAATATTTATGCTTAGTGGTACTAAACCAATAGTAATGGGTGTTTGTGACAGGGACTCGTAGGTGAGAGCCTCTCGTAGCTGTAAAGTTTGTGTGACAGCTCAATGTTTCGGCAAATTCTAGGTGCTCCGAATGATTTTCAGACTGTCGATTAAATGCTTGTCTTCTGCTCACAAAATGAGCGCTTTTCGAAGAACATATCAAATTGCTTGCCAATGTTTCCAAATACTTGCCATTCAAGTACGTGGCCCGAAAACATAGCAATCGAGCAATGATTAAAAATCATTTGATAAGTAACGCATTTTTATATTTTTAGGGATAGGAATGAATTTTGGAAGTCGGACACTTGGGAAGATGATTCAAGGAGACGAAGACGATTTATTCGAAATCCTCGGGGAAGTACACATCCCGAAGCTACGTTAAAAGCAGCTATTGAACATGGTAAGAGTTGATGTTGTACGGTCCTACGTTGATGTTGTCCTAATGAGTTATCTATGATGTCCCTCAGCTTTTTGAATCTTTATCAGTAGTGTACTTTCAATTCCTCAAAAAATAATCGTTTACCTAGGAAATGTTTTAGATATGAAAATGAGAATCCTGTGATATTTTAAACAAACGGAGAATACTGCTACAGCTTCGTCACTTGTCGTCAGATGTCGCTTCTCTTGTGTCTTGGTAATGAATTATTCAGAGTTGACATTTTATCCGACAGTTGTCTGAATTTATTATGAAAATTTCTATAAAATATCCTCGTCTTAGGTCTTCTGTAGTGTAGATTGGTCATAACTTAATTATATTTTCTTATAAATGGTTTTGTTTTTGCGAAATTATAGGACTTGTATTAGGTTTTTATGTGAATTTTATGTGCTCATGTTGTGTTTTTGTTTCTAGGGGCAACCGAAGATGCCATTAATGCCGCCCGTGAGGCTTTCCACGCTCATGTGGCTTCCGTACAAAAGAACCAACAGCAGATTTTAGATGATGATGAATCTTTACAAATGAATGAAAATGAACTCGATGCCGAATTTGCTGGTATGACTTCGCTTTTATAATATGTTCTCTCTTATGCAAACCTGCTCTAATGGATAGAAAATTGATAATGCAGCTAAAATCTCGATCCAACGGTCTTGTCTATCCAAACATGGATCAAACCCTTGACCATAGAATATAGTAAACGATTACTTTAATTAATTATCCTTTAATTATATCCCAATTAAAATGAACCAGCTTGAATCTTAAATTCAAATAATAATATGTCTGTGATCATAAAGCATTATAGTCTCCTTGTCTGAATAAAAAAGATTTATAAACAAGGGTGCTACAATGATTCCCTCTGTTTGAATTTATCTCTCCAGCCGAAATCCCAGTATAAATCAAAAGGGTGCAATTTCCAAAACTATAAAATTGTACCACAGTAAATTAGAATATTCTTTATGATTTATTTTGAATAACTATTTTAGCAACATAAAAATCAAGTAGGACATTATTGTTCTTCTTGATATACGTTAATATAGAATGAGATTTTTGCCCTAATATGTTGAGGAGATATAACTTTTAGTAATATGCTTAAGAATATATTTTAGAATTCCGAACCTTCGTTCTACATTCTAACATATTCCGTCAGTTGGCCTGTAGACTGGTTACCTGACCGATATCGTCTTCTTTAGCAGACTAAACTTTTAGATCCTTTGGAAAAATCAAAGTAGCTTGTTTATGAACTTGCCCCCCAAAGCTTTTTGGCGGGGAAGAGGAAACCATGTTCTTTTTAATGATCAGTCACAGTCAAAGAAATAATTTATTATTAAGTCATAGTATGACGTAACTAGCTGATTCCCTTTTCAATGAGATGCAAATCGCTAAACCTGCGGCCTCGAAAAAACGTTGTATTAACAAAATTTTGAAGAAAAAAATAAAGTGGATAATTGGATACCTAATTTCGCTGGTATCCTAATACTGAATTACCTTTTTGTAAAGGCTAAAGCTAATTTTTTATTAATTGATTTATTAATTTTAAGGTCCAGTTGCAGTATCTACTCTTTGTTGGCTTGTTG
The DNA here is from genome assembly GCA_032353305.1 of Cephalothrix spiralis. Taxonomy (NCBI): domain Eukaryota; kingdom Metazoa; phylum Nemertea; class Palaeonemertea; order Archinemertea; family Cephalotrichidae; genus Cephalothrix; species Cephalothrix spiralis. Next base: position 12,394 of record JAUCNG010057778.1, read on the forward strand.
GACCTGGGGTCTTCGTCAAGGGAACAATGTCCATAACTAAGACGGAAATGTATTTTGAAATGGATGACGAATGTCCTGAGAATAAGAAAATAGATACTCAGGTAAGAAACGACATACATGTATTTCAATCGTTTCGAACCTGCCAAGAATATCAGCATTTTCCAAAAAAGTCAAGTAGCCTTATTTACCCTCGCCGTTAGTAACGAGAAACCTATAAGCATACTAGAAGCCATCTCGATTTACTCTCGGAATCCGACGTTCTAAATCGACCGTCAGATAAGAAGTCGGAAGCCGACTGTTACTTAGCGTGCTAAATGACTAGAATCTTGTTTAGGCGAGCGTGTTAGCTTTAACAAGTGCAAGTTGGTAGAGCCAAGAGTTATTCTATTAACTCTTCGTAGAGCATGCACGAGTTGCTCTACGACAAGGAATTGTGTGAATCCAGCTATACAGCCTACATTTGTAGGATCAAACTCTGTTCCTTGCGGTCATGATCAGACTTGTAAAAAGAGATTCTTTCATTATATGAACTTCGTATAGTAGGCCAAGTCATAACCGGAAGTTGTTCTAATGGTAAACTGCTGGACTATGACACTAGTGGTGACCCCCAGTAGTCATAGGTTCTAGTCTCGCATCCACCAACTGTGTAATTCTGTTTGATGAACACAGACGCTTTTCGTTTAGTGCTTCATATTACATTAGTAGGGTCAATACGGATTGGAATCCTTTACCAGACAAATCGTGAATAGTAAGAACGTTAATCAGTTTATGAATAGGATTGACAAGTAGGCCTACTATAGGGTGAGTGAAGGGGCCAAATTAGCTGGGACTGGTTCATCTACTTATGTCTTTATTACTTAAATACCAGGCAAGTAGTATCGGGTCACCGAGAGCTAATGTAAACCTAAATGCCTGCTTTGTCTTTCACATAAACCATGAAGATGCACTTATTTGTACACAAAGTAATGAAAAACAAAATAATTTTCATTAATTTTTTTAGCTTGCTCCAACATTACCAAAACAGATATTACTTCCAATTCAAAAAATTAACATTTTGTTACTGGGATATTGGTTGGGAGTTTTCAGCTTCCGTTTGCCTGAATGGTATATGACGGTATTTGAAAATGATCCATGATTATTCCCTCGATGGCTTCGTGCTTTTTGCCGTTCAGTCAAAATTGGATGATAAAATTGAATTAACTATACCCCTTAGCGGCCATTTTTATCAATTAGTAAAAGAATTAGTAGAAAATGGACAGCTGGTAGAAGGTGACTGAAGAACAATTGAGATCTTAGTCAAATTACGCGAGCTCGAAATTTGATACGTCGAACGAGCGAAATTGTCTTTTTTAGACCCCCAGGGAGGAAACCGCTGTCGGGGGTCCCACCGAAGTGTCTAAAATCCTATCAATTTCCCTAACGCTTCTGTATGTCACCATAAAAGATCATAAAAAGATTAATTTACCGGATTACAAGTTTCTAGTCTTTCACAATATGATGTAAGTTTGTTTTGATGTCCGTATTGATATTGTAACAATGCATAAAAAACAGTTATAACAGAAAACGTTGACTGAATTTAATGTAACACTATTTCAATTTATTGGGAATTTAGGTATGGTACATTTGTATAAAATAGTAAAAGTGTTTCGTCTAGATAATTTATACCCGGTAGCTAGAAGTCAGTAACAAATGGCCATGGCCCATGGCCTTTAAAGACAATAGCCAAAGCATTAAAATTATTGTTATTACGATTTTTGCTGACATCAGCTGACATCATTATCGCTTACAATTCAAAATTGTGAAATAAACAATTGTCACATGATACCATCACTTCAGGACACTGATTATTTAGATTCTCTGTAAATATAGTATTTTTGATAAAAATGAATAGTAACAGGAAGGCTACGCACCCTGGAAATCCTGGAAGAAACGTCAGGAACCGGAAATTTAGGCAAAAAATCATTGAATCCATGCAAGTTTTTCACGGCTATATATACATGAAATCGCTTTCGGGGGATTCGTCCCCTGGACTCCGATTAGTTCAATCAAAAAGAACATGTCTATT
>JAUCNG010058889.1:0-14444 GCA_032353305.1 Cephalothrix spiralis
TACGCGCCTCATTAGCCCCCTGTTAATTAGAATTCGTACTTTATTTATAAGCTGGTATACTATCAAGACCCTAACCTATACTTACTGTGTGTGTCTCCTTTACTTTGTGTATGATCATATCATTCGCTTGTATATAATGTTTGAAGGTATTGCTCATTTGCGAATAAATTACGTATTATTTACTTATGTTGCCTGCCTTTATATTTAAAAAAAAACTCCGCAAATTTTTCGGATGGCGCAGCGCTCTCTCTAAAAATAAAGCATAGCGGACGAATTTAAAACTAATTAAGTTCCAAATTCATTCGCAGCTAATGGCAGCACTGTGACATGCATACATGTATATATTATAAAATTGCTGCAGTAAGCGGCGTAAATGCCGAGTTTTTCTGGGGGGTGAGATTTTGAAAAGTCCGACTAATTAAAAGAGGTATTGGGGGTCCGAGGGTTTACCCCCGTTCCCGGTGGCCTATTTCGCCACAGGCGATTTTTTTTGAAAATTGACGCTCTTAGAACGTCTTAGAATGGTATTTTACGTAGGAAAACAGGAGTTAATATAATATCAAAATAATCTACACAATTACCTCATCCCACATCAGGAAATTTAATGGTAAATTATTTAATTTAATTTAATTTCAGATTAATTATTGATAATTTTTTTAATTTTTTCCCACTCAAGATATAATTTTAGGCTTTCTTTAAAAAAAAGTAAATACGAAACAATGATCATCTAAAACGTACTCTTTAATATACATTTACAGTACTGTTTTGAAATCCCGAGTTATCACACTCGGATCAATTCATTAACGACTCGGAATAAGTTCAGCTTATTATAAAAAAAGTCCGACTATATGCCGACTCCAGGGGTCACCCCCCACATTTTCGCCTCTGGCTGCAGTCCACCTCTTTTTAAATACAGCAATTACATTGGAACTTCCGAATCGGGACCACCCTAGAAAATTGTCATATTTTAGAGTTGAAAAATCGACCCCCTTTTATAAGAACCGGTTTGTTTTGATGATGTTGTTTAGAGCATGTCTAGATGCACGTACATGTAGAGGCTAGATTTGGATCGATCTTTCTCTGAAACTAAATTATTGTAACATGCACACAAAAAGTAATTGTATGCCTTATATCTTCTATAGAACCAAAAATCCTTCTACGATAATTATATACTTCATATATGCAGGCCATTCGATTTAGTCCGTTTGTTTGCAAGAGACCCTACTATTTTGTGTTTTATATTTTAAGTTGATAAAATTTAGGATATCATTTGAAACAATTTTAGGGTGTTTGAAATAACACACCTTGATTTATAATGGGATTCGTGCTGCGGAGTTTGAATTTCAAGGTTTTCCTAGATAATCAATACATGTATCTCCCTTGTATAAGCAAAAAACTTTTTTCCCCGAGAGGTGCATGGGAAACGGACTAAACAGTCCTTACATTTTTGTCAGTACGACTACCGGACAAACGATCAGTAGTCCGGACTAAAGCCCTGTAGTCCAGTTGTCCGGGGTTAGTCCAGTAATAAGTTACTGAAATATCGGTGGTCCTCGTGGACCCTTGAAATTGTCTATTCCAAGTGAGCTTCACGCCAATTGGCGTATTTTTGAACGTGCCGGCGTTTTATTTTTTTTCATACGCTAGGCATAAAACGACGTAGTGCGACAGGGCCTTTAACATTTGAGCAACGCTTTAATTGAATCCATTTTCTTTAATTTCTTACTTTAATACTGTTTCAGAACAGAGTGTGACGTCAAATTTGATCAACCCCGCACCATTTTAGGTAAAGGACCGTCCGTGATTGTAATGACACATATAATAATGACAATAATAATTGCGGTAAGTAATGTAGTTTTATTGACCAGAGGGATGAGATTATCGTACCTGTATTTCCAAACTGAAGTGCTTTGTATACAAATTAAAATTATAGTTCCTAACTTAGGGCAAGATCAAGGTCACATTACGTCAAAGGTCAAAATAAATCGTTAAATGTTATCTCCTCAAGGAGGTTCTAAAGGACGTATAGCCGGAAGCGGGAAAAGGGCCAAACGGGAAAATTGAAATAGTTAGTAGCGGGAAAAGTGATTGAGCGAAAGTGGGAAGCGGAAAAAGAGAATATAAAGCATATAGAGTATTTTATTACTCGCTTTCCGATATTTTGGTGTCTAGCCAGGTCTAGCGGGAAGACATTTTTGCTTAGCGGGAGCAGGAAAACCCATTACTTTTTATCGGGAAGCTGGAAACGTAACCCCCCTCCCCACCTTTAGACCCTCCTCAATTGCACCACTGGGATGGTAAACAGTTACTCCTTATAAAGCGATACAATGTACCCACTAAAGCGAAAAACCGATTAAGTCTACTGCACAATATGCGCATGTCGCAGCATAGTATCATCGCACCATCGCATCAAAATGTTTTTCAGAGCACACTATTCACACGTACGCAGTAATGTAATTGAGGCCCAGATTTATCACATGATCAATTTAAACGCATTATTTTGTGTGTCGATTTTGAGAAGGTTTGAGTTCATTTTTGCTTCAATTTCTTCATTTGATATGAAATCGTGATACTGGTTTAACCGTGCCGGACTTATTAGCTTTCGCGTAGGCACGTAGTCCGGTAGTCCGGTACGGTGTAAGCCGGTCCTGGGTGGTGAAGAGATCCCAATGGGGGAATGTAAAATAAATAATCTGAGATAAAAAATAAAGATATAAAATATATAGATAAAGACGTCTTACTGGTCCTTATCAATTGGCCCCAGTCTCTAGGTTAGGGGTGATTCTCGGTAAATGACTTAATTACATGTCGGCCGAATATAAGACATGGTTCTCTGGAGTGAATATGGTTTAAAAAATCTTAGGAGGACTAAACATTTTACTGTCACCTGGATTATGGTACTACATATACAAGAACGTGATTGAAAAGTTTAAAAAGTGGACCTAAATAAAGGATTATGGAACTATATATACAAAAACGTGATTGAAAAGTTTTTAAACCTAAAAATAAAATGTGGTTTCTGAGATAGAAAATAAAGATATAAAATATATAGATAAAGACGTCTTACTGGTCCTTATCACATTCTAGGCCGCATACTCGGATTTTGAATACCGGTACAACGGATCACGAGACAATTTGACGGACCTCGGTTATTCTGCTTTATTTGATGCGATGGTGCAATTATTGACGCAAGTTCCTCCGCACACCAGGAATACTAATAATCACACGTACGCAGCATCTTTGATTTTTGATGCGTTTGTGATGTGTACGTGCGATGATGCGCAAGAAATGTCAACGCACACTAGGCATTTTGATGCGATGATGCGCATATCAGAATTGAATCGCCCTGATGGCTTTGATGACCACAAGCCATTATTAGTAAGTTAATTATTTATGATAGGGGTGCCGTTTTAGATTTTCGTACTAGGTACACCCATGTATCGCCAACCAGCGACAACGAGTGAAAACCACTGAGAACGAGTTAAAACCATCAAAAAGCCACTCAAAACCATCAAAAATATTACCCCCTTATCTTGCCCTCCCCGTGATGACCCCAAAATGTATGACGTCGTTTTCTGGATTACTAGGGAGGGAAAGGGTGGTATTTGTGATGGTTTGAGTGGATTTCAGCTGGTTCTTGCTGGTTTCAACTCGTTGTTAGTGGGTTTCACTGCATGGTTGGCGGTGGGTGTACTTTATAGTACCGTAAGTACATTTTCGCTTTAGCCTTTAGGCCACCTGACCTGAAAAGATCATTAATGTCAGTTATGTAGGCCATGTAACTGTCTTTGTTTTAAGTATGTACGAGTACATGTATGTACAATGTATAGTATACCCGTGCATTCGCGTGCACTGTGCAGTATCATATGGTTATTGCACGAGCTTCAAGTGGAATAACGGGTTTATCCCACGGAAACGAGTGCAATAACATTTTCAAGTGATTTAAAAACTCCAAAATAGCATTTTTGCTAGTGGAGTTTAAGTGGTACGAGATCATTTTTCATCGACTGTTGTGGTAAGACAGGGATTATATGTCCCTTGTTAAGCCAAATGTAATATTAGCACCTTTCAGACCTCAAGTGAGCACGTCATCCTCATTTAAAGACAATAATAATGATGTGTCATCGGATGATATAATATATTTGATGGAATACAGGATATATCCACTCGTTATGGGAGTCACCAACTGATATTAAGAGCCCTCGTCGCTGCAACACCTCGGGCTCAGTTCGTCACCGCCATAACTCGTGGATATATCCTGTATTCCATCAAAGACAGTGCGTTATATATATTATAATCACTTTAACCCTCCACTGCATCAAAAATGCAATTTTATTTATATTTAATATTTTAATTATTAAAACTGCCCTTATTAAAATTACCCCCAGGCTATCTGTAAAATTCAGGATATTTCCCCATACGTACTTCCAGAGACAGCCTATATGTGTCTATTTTCCCTACAAAATCTTCTTGGTGGAAATTAATTGGTTGCGAAATATCATTACATATCCGTATTGCCCCCAGTCCATCTAAGAAGGGGGGTAAATTCACGATATTTCCCTATTCCTACACCTTAATTCCCAATACAAATTTATGCAGGCACTATTGGTTTATAGTGCCGGTGACATCATTAGCATTTTTGCAACTGCGTCATTCACTATCGCTTGAAATATTAGAACAAGCGTAGGCTACGTGATGATGAACATGAATTACAACTATATATACTATACCAGATAGACTATTTGAGAAAAGTTGTATCTTGTAAGCAAAAATGCTCTAATTATATATTTACAGTGATTGAAATATCATTTATTTGTCAAAAAGAGAGGACTAGAATGCCTTCTAAGAGCTTCAAGTCTCAAATAAACTCGCCTCCACCCACTTGATATTCAAATCATACTTTTTATTTCTTACTTTTTCTGAGGAGCTCTGTGTGAGGCCTGCCGATTCTACAACTCTCGAATTTTGTTTATTATTAAATAAAGTGATGTCAATAAAAAACACACATAGCCACTATATATTATAAGGGGGCTTTTAATATTGAAATCCCATGTATAATGATATATATATATATATATATATGATACAATTGTACTCGATCAACTTGAACATTAGAACATAACAACAAAAACACCTTGACACATATTACACACCTGCGGGAAGGACACACACTCCCGTAGTTATGCTAGAGAGGTAACTTCTTAAATCTTAAAAGAGATACATAGCCATCTACCAAAACAGCTCCACACAAAGATCCATACTATAGTCAGATATGAGTAGAAGCTGTTCAGGATGTCCACAGCCAAAGAAAGAGCGAACGTTTTACATCGATACAAACAGTTATCTACCGATCAGATCATCTGTCACTGGTAAGTATAGTATGACGTAGCTAGGGAACGTTATGGAATTGCGATGGTAACAACACAGTATAAACTCGGCAAAATTTTGACTTATTTCGCAATCATCTCAGTGTTTTCAATGCCGATTTCTTGGTTAGTGGTATATTATACGCTGTATGCCTAGGTAGTGACAGCCTGAGGCTGATAGTTTTAGTCATTTCAAACATTTTTATTACACAATTGGACGGAAAAATTGGCGAGGGCGAAAACAGTTCCTCTCTGACATTCATTATTTAAAAAAAAAATTGAAAAGAAGATTAATTTCTCCCATGTGTTTTCTTTTGGATGTATTTTAAAGCACCTTTGATGTCTTTTCTGAAAAAATCAAGGGTCAGACCATAAACAATGAAATTTATCCCAACATTGAGATGATGAAAGTAGTCGACCAGCCCCTTTATCGTGTACAAAGAATCATAAAAGTAATTGGATAATCCGAGATTATCTTTGCAAATATCTCTGTAATCAAATAGACTCCAAAAAAAGAAATATGTTGCAGGCCATTAAGAACCACCCTGACATCATCATTAAAATTTCTCCACTATAAATAGCAAACTTGCAACCTGCATTACTAGATATACGCAGTTTCCAAGTTTTGATTCCAGTCCAATGTTGAAATCTCCATGGAAAACTGTCTAAAAAGTACCTACATGCATTTATGAAGTCGTTAATGGCAACAGCACTAAGATATTTGCATGTGATATTATCTTTATTCCAATTCCGACGAAATATGATAACAATTAAAATATTCCCAATCAGTGCAATTAAGTATGAGCATGGTGTACCATAATAGTTTAGCTTTTCAAAAAATTTCACCAGAAGATGTTCTTCCTCATAAGGAATAGCATCTTTTTGTGTTCGGTGACATTGAGTCCTTCAGTAAAGTAAATGATGTTTAAAATAACTAAGATCCATGTGAAAACTGATTGATCCATTATGCTCTTTCTGTTGACTGATAAGCTTACGTATTATAAATAAATTATGACACATTTTGTACAGCTATACATCATCATAATGTAAGTGAGTTTAACTATTAAGCAATTTGAGTATTATAGAAGTTTGAAGATATCTAATGATCCAGTACATTACCAATTATATTTAACAGCTTTTTAAGTAAAACACATCCAACGTCTCCATAACTGTGTACGGCTTCTTCACCAGTCTTTACTAAAGTGACGGTCTTTGTCGATGGAAATGGTATTATCGTAAAACCCAAACACTATGACTTGCAACGTCTCCGTAGGTGCCTTTTCAAATTCAATGTCTAATGAAAGTAAACTATTTTTCTTGAAAACACCAGGATCACTGCAGCACCCCGGATTTAGATTAAAGGGAAAGAGACAGTAACCATTCTTGTAATTTGTGTTAGGAATTGTGGGTGTATTCTTGAGTAAAGTTGAGTGACTCGTAAAAGTTCGATAGGAAATGTTTTAGTATGGATGCGTTGAATGGGATACAGAACAGACTTTGGTTTTCTATGTCTTCCATTGTCTTCTCTGATACATCATGTACATAAGGAATGTATATCTTTGCATTTTTAATATCCATCTCATACTTTGTTGGTTCTGTTTCATTTGCCATCAAGTAGAATGGTAACTTAGTAAGCGTGAGTTCGATCGAGTCGCTGACATTGTTGATAAAGTAACGTTTTTGGTTGAAGAGCTCTGTGTGTAATTTTCCTATGAGCGGTAATGTATCTTTTATATTCGCATCTTGTCTCGTCTTCAATCCTTTGCTGTCAGTGCCAATGACTGTATCAAAGTACTTGGGTGTATCAGGATACCACAGTTGCGACGTCATCATACCTTATTTCTGTTCTTGTGTCGTATTGACGAGATAAAGCAGGTATGCATTGTAGTTATACATCTTATTGCTATCATCATTCAGCTTAATTATACAATTTTCAATCATACTTTGTAACATGGTATTGACCGGTGCAACAATGGGTGCTTGTACTTTTTTACAGCAGGCTATGTCAATCATAAGTTGTGCACGAGATACGTCTAATTATTTCCGACCTGAAGCTTTACCAATGTCAAACACTAGCGAAGTAACGTTATTTCCCATTACTGTCGATATTTGATTCCAGCCCATTGTACTTTCTCAATATGAGGGTTTTCACACGGCTCACTAAAGAGATCCAGTTCTGGATATTCTTGACACCTCTTCATAGTAACGTTTTTAATTCCTTCTCTTGCCAAACAAATTGTTAAAGTTATTTGGTTTCTTTCTTATCTTTGAAGCTCGCTTCTTGGTGACCTTTCTCTTCACCGTCTTCTTTGGTAATGGCTGTTTCTGCTGTGTCGTGGTTGTCTTAAATGTTCTTTTCTTTAAGTTCTGACTGCATTTTTGGAAATGTAGCGCAAGTTGTACACTACCGGGTAATAATTTGTGTAGTCTATTGTTGATATCGCACAGTTGAAACTCTATATCACTCAACTGCGTATCAATGCAAGGTAAGTATTTCGGTGAAAATTCAATGTAGCCTTCAATTCTGTATATAGCTCGTAACACTGGAGTCTTTTCTCTCCAAACATTTGTGGTTCAATGAGGTTTGTAATAAGTATTATAGGTTTTATAGTGCGAAACATATCCACTGTATTTTCAGCTATAGCAGTTCCTGTATACTTCTTGTGTGTTTGAACCCGAGAATCATTGACAAATTCTCGTCAAATATTACCTTTGTACCTGCATCGACATGTAAAATATCTTCTTAGATACTGCAACATAACGTTTAGCAACCCCAGGAACGGTACGAAATGCTGCTACAAGTGCTGCTGGTGTTGTATAGTAGCCATCAGGTATCTTGTATATCTTTGTTTTACCGCCGGTCGTAGTTTTTACTTCTGCTGATCGGATATTATATACATGTGGTAACACAATTTATGTGACTGCAACTTCCCAATCACCCTCCAATTCTATTTGTGGTTGGATTGAACATCTGAAACTCGCTGCATGATTCGTACTGATTCAGAGCTGAGGTCTAGATAGAAGAACTGCATGCTTGCTAGTCAACGAGTGAATGTAGAAAGTGGCATGTTATAATTGCATATAATAGATGTATAAATCACACTGTATAGGAAAGACAGGGTATCACTAACTGTGGAGGCATGGAACCATAGCTAGATTGATACATGGAACAAAAGTGTTACAAGAGGAAGAACGTGAATAAGTAATGGACGATGTTACTGATGAATACCCCAATGCTGATGAATTACAGTTGGAAGATAGCCGTATGAAAGATGTCTATGTGGATACGTTTACCAAACTATTTCAAAACAACATCAGTTTTTGTTATGACTTAATTCTTGAAAACCGATTTAACTCAACGTGTTAAAGAGCAAAATAAAAGACTTATTAATCAATAATTAGACCATGATCCCGATTCGGATGAAGAACATAGTTTATTATTAGATTCTGTGGTTTTATCAAGAGAGTATAATGAAGATCTGTTATCTTTATTGAAAACTCATTACAAAGCTATACGACAAAATGGCAACTACAATAGTAATAGTACAGCATGAAATCAAAAGCGAGAAAACAGAAACAAATGAAAATATAACCGTAGAACAACCAACTAACGAAATCATGGATGACACTAAACAGAAGAAAAAATTTAAGAGGCATAAATATGCATGTCCAGTACCAAATTGTCAACGAAATAATACACCTGTGTTGCTGAATACGCATCTTCGTCAAGTGCACAAGTTACAAGATCCTGAAGCTTTGGTTATTGGAAGCTCGTCTTAAAACTCCTCAACTGAACTGACTGAACATTTCTAGTTTTTCTTATATCCTTTGTATTAATAATGTGACTCTAAAAATATGACTCTATACAGGGTGTCTCAAGATTATGGAAAACAGCCAGATGCCGTCTTGTGACTTAAATTATGAATTGACCATAACGCTGCTAGTGAGAACATGTTCTTCACTTTCAAATAAAATAAATTCGGTGCAAATCTATCAAACAACGATCAACAACTGAGCTACATCAATTTCCCTAAAGGACCAAAAAGTTCAACTTCCCCAATAGGAGGTAAATCCCACTATAAATCAAAAGGACGTTCATTTCTCGGAAGAAGAAAAAATGTTTATGAATTTTTATAACTTTTTAATTTTTCTAAATTTCTTATTCAATTTACTATTATAAGAAAAAAGTTTATCAAAATTGGCATGCACTGCAAATATTCCAGATTGAAAATAGCAATTTCTCAATTTAGTATGGGATTTAGAATCATTTAGGGTGGGGAAAATGAGACGAAGAGGTTTTGCGGGAGAATCGTCGTACATGTAGCTCCCTTAGATATGAACCGAATTCTGCACCAAATCTGTTTTATTCCGGATTATAAACCATGCTCTCAAAGGAGTATTTTTTGCAATTATTAAAATATTCATAATTAAGTCACTATATGACGTCATCTGCCTGTTTACCATAATATTTGGACACACTGTATTCTACAAGAATCATACGCGGAAAACAAATTGTCAGTTGATATTTTTTTCTTATGGAACACCATTGTATTGGTTCCAGTGTTCAGTGGCGTAACGTCCTCTGATGTCGCCGAAGGTGGGGCCACGAGCAAAATATAATTTTATACATCGAATTCAGATTCATTTTAAATCCCATTCAAACTAATATAAAAGTATTCGTCGATTTCTGATTATCAATCACGGGTCGATAAAAATTATCAATGCCGTGGATTTTTGTACATTTCAAACATATATACGGCCTACATGGATGGGTTACGTCACTGCTGGTGATTTATTCAATTGAGCTCGAGTGTTCGAAAACAAAACAAAATGGGGGTATATAACTTCTTCTTTAGCATGGGATGACGAAATAGCACCGAATATGCGATTTTTTAAAGCTACTTGTACGTGCAGCGTGGAAATCATGTGCATGCCCAAAATTAGCTAACATGCTTGCTTATGTATTTGTAAATTCAGTGATTCGTAATCCGTGAATTCAATTTTAAGTTAAATTGAACAGGTAAGATCATTTGGAATTCTAAAACTTTTTCGTTTCGCTTAGCTCCTCTTTTAATTAAGGTACAATGACAGTACAATGTACTTACATTAGTAATAATACCGGATCCAAACTTCGGTGGATGCCCTAGCTCCCAAACTCAGATCAGAATAGCCACTTTGTAATTATGAGAAAACATCGGCTTCGGATGGTCGAAGTTTGCAAGCATGTATAATACCTTTAATTTTTGTTTATTTACAAACAGCATTAAATGACATTCGCCGGTGCACTAAATTTGCATTTTGTATAATAGTTGCCCCTAAATACCCCTAAATTCACCAGAAATGTTAAATCTTTGACTTTTTCAAAAAATTTAATAATTCTTTCAGAAAAATTAATTTTGATTAATTTTTTCGACCTGTACTAAAAAGTCAATGATTTAACAGGGTTCTAAATTCACCCGGCAGGCCCAGCAGGGCATCTCGAATGCTTGGGCCAATATTTTCAATTTCATACTGACTTCGGCTTTTCATGGCCCTTCTCTTGTTACTTGATATCCCCCCCCCTCCAAGTCTTAAATAGAACTGAATGAATTGTCTACATTTATGTAAAAATGTCGTCACAAGTTAAAAGATGTCGAAGTCCTTTGATCTCGTGACGAGGCCCGACAAATCCAGTGTTACAGAAATTATGCTATGAAAAGTCAAGGTCAGTAACGGTATTAAATAATATAATACTGAGAGAGGCACATCATGCATCAAGATACTGGCAGGGTTCGGTTCGTCTCCTGAAATTTCAGGAAGACATAATTTTGATTCCTGGAAAAGCAGGAATCCTTCCTGAAAATCAGATATTCCTAAATTATATTAGGTTAAGAATAGGCCAACAGCAGCAAGGAACTTAAAAATACAGGTTTATTTATAAATGGCCTGAATTGACAGTCGGAATTCAATGATTTATTGATTCAGTATGAGAGACAAACCAGGCTAAGGTGCAACAAATCGTGGTCACCAGTGTCAAAATATTAAGTTTCACTGATTCATGAAATGTGATTCTCAAAAATATAATTGATATCTGTATTTTAGGCGAAATATATTCCCAGGGCTTAATAAAGCCTACATTTTTTACCAGAGTAGTTTCAATATAGCCAATAGGTGAGTTTTCTGCAAAATATATCTCGCTTTGGTCGTGGCACAATTTATTTAAATAATGTGAAACAATATTCCAAGTGGTAAATATGAATATCTTGGTTAAATGATCATACACCGACTTAAATACCTGTTTTCTGCTTTTTATTGTGATTTAGTGCAATTTGATGAAAACCATGCGTTAAATCTTTGATATAGAAATCTTTGTAGGATAGATTGAATTAAATCCCCCCTCTCTGTTTCTAGCCCTTGACAATTTACAGCAACCTCAAATACGGATAATAAGGAATTTAGGATCATTTAGAGGATTCCAAAAAAATATCCCGATGATCAGTATTGGTCAGAATTACTAAATAAGGTCTACTTATCTATAATTCTTTATAATTAACACTATTTAAGGCTTTAAAAATATCAAAAAGCCTTAAAGTAGATTTTAGTTTCGATACGAGTAGTATACATTGCTACTATTGGTAATCCATAGGCTATTAGACGTTAGTAGTATATACAGAGCACTTCAACCCATGAGGTGCAGTGGGGTGGTTAAAATATAAACAAAACTTTATACTTTTACCAAATTCAGACCTGCATTAGATTTAATAGACCGTTGGGAGTGAGATTCATACAATATACGTTGAAAATGCTATGTCAAAAAAAATACTGATCATCGGGACACAAATAAGATAATGATGATTTACTGTAACAATTGGAACATAAAATTTGAGATATCATCCATTCAAGTTTTAAGTATTGGGAAATATTACTTGAATATGGGTCTAATATTTTACTAACATTTAAGCGACGTTAACATGATTTATATTGGATTTTATTCTGCCGTATTGCATTTTGTCCTGATGATCAGCGTCCCGATGATCAGTGGTTTTTGACTGGGTTTATTTATTTGATGAAGGAATTTGATATTTTAGTAAAACCTTTGTTAACATATTGTAACAAGTCAATGCTAATCAGGATATATCAATATATTTCCTTTTACCATCACAGTAAAATTTTATAAGCGAAAAAGATGATCATTATCCGTCCCGTTAATGCTAAATAAACAACATTTTTAACAATTTGAATTGACCGTTTTTTCAGTATAATAAAAATGATCATTGTCATTTTGACGGAAAGGAGGTAAAATTTTTGAGTTTTAAATTTTTAACGTGTTGATTTAGAACCATAATTAAAGCTGATGTTATTACTAATAAACGGTAACATAAGATAAATTTGCTTTTTATGATTTTTCTCTAGGCGTATCATAAGTATTTTTATATCAGGCATAAATTTGAACAAATTTATCAAATTTTTTGGACGGAACAGGTTGAATACAGTGATTTTTAGGTTTTCACGACATATCATAATTCTTATTGACTATAGATATATGAAACTATATGAGAATATACAGTATATAAATTATTACGTCATCAAGGTAAATGTTAATGCTATTATAATAGACAAAAAAATTCATAATTTCCATTTGTCTAAATTTTCCGTCCAAATTTTGCTTTTCAACGGTAGCACAAGAAGAAATTTAAAGAAAGGTTTTTTAAGCTCTACTAAGTGTGTGCTCTATCATTTGAAATATCCAGCTTGTCTCTATATACTATCCAGAAGCTGTACTAGGTCCCATAAGTGCATTAACTAGCTTCTGCTTTAAGGGTTTTGGTGCGTCTTAGCCTGGTTTGTCTCATATATGCACACAGGGACCGCTTGATTGTAATGGCCAACTACAGACCCTTTAATTTTTAGCTCACTTGGCACTTCGTACCAAAAGTGAGCTAATGCTATCGCACGTAGTCTGGATGGTCAGATGAATGTGTGTCACACCATGTTTTGGTAGTTAATGGATTTGCTTGGAATATTTTAGAGGTACACCCGAGCCGATTATAAAGAATTATTCATCGTAGAATATTAGTGCAGACACACATTGTTCAGGCTTGGGGTTTTCAAGCATGTTTGAAAGTTTAGTGGAGACCAAGCAAACCCGTGTCACTGTGTAGTAAATCTAGTCCTCCTTTAAAAAATTTTGACTCCTTCTGGTATTCGTTTCGACCTAACAGCTATATACGCGAAGCGCAAAAACTCATACCAGAATTTGGCTAAAACAAATTACCAGATAACAATCACCGGGCTCTATTTTTAAATATCGGAAGTATACTTACTATGGCTATTGCAAATGAGAACTTGCACTTCGGTATGATATCGGTGCTGAAATCTTTAGTTGCCAGGTCCGGGGGTTTTTTGGCGCCAAAAAATTAAATTCGCCAAGTTAATCAGAACAATGTATATATTTTCCGAAAATGAAGTAGACTACAACTTGACACTTTTTTTAACATCCCCCTACTTATAGCACGCACATCACTGAAATGAAGGTAATGATGAGCGACTTTGAGCGTTGCTATATTAGCTCATGCAGTAGGCTACTATACTAGCAGCTGACCTAGATTTCATCAAGTGATTTTATAGCTCTCAGACAATGTGATAGATATAATATCATTATAAGTGAAAATATAGTTGTCAAATAAATACGTTATAACTGATAAGTCGCATATTATGGATATTTATCAAAACGAAGTGGATAGGATATTGAATGAGGAATATGATTCCATGATAATGATATCTAACGAACGTGAAATCACGTTGAAAATCGACTGCGCTCATATTATTACCTTCATTTTGATGTGCTATATGCCATACTTTCTACCCAAATCTTCGACAAGACGTCGGAATTCTAAATCTCTGTTTTTAGCTCACTTGGTACGAAGTACCAAATGTGAGCTTATGCTATCGCGCGTTGTCTGTGTGTCTGGGTGTCCGTGTGTCTGGATGGATGTCTGTCACGCCTCGTTTTGGTATTTAGCATTAATCTATTTGCTTGAAAATTTTTTTACAGGTATCTGAGCCGATTGTTAGGAACCATTTTTAACCGTTTTTCGA
>JAUCNG010060000.1:0-14420 GCA_032353305.1 Cephalothrix spiralis
GGTAGTGCCTTCGATTCTAGATCTAGAGGTCCCGAGTTCGAATCCAAGCAGCGCCAACACGGTAGTGCTCCACACTGGGTAGACGAACGTCTCAACAAAGGCTCAGGTGACGGTGTCGTAAATATGACGTTGATATTAGGCCTGTTTAACGGGCGGGATTTTTTGAAAGGTTTGTCCGTAAACCAAGCAATTAAAAAAATGTAAGTGTTTCCCGAAAACCTTAACATTCTGTAAACATTGTAGATTGTGTTAATACAAGGGGGTGTACATGGGGAGGGGGGGAGGTGTCTTAACCCCGGACCGGAACCATTATTTTCGGAAAAACCGTGCCCGGAGGTCTGAAACCCGGACTCGGATGCATTATTTTGAAAAAACCGTGCCCGTAACTTTATCGCAAAAAAACACAAGTTTAAAAACGATCGAATACGCACTAATTTCGTTCAAATTTCTGCTGAGCCTCTAATTATGCTGGTACTAACACCAAGATGGATGCCAAATGCATATAATGACCTTTCTCATGTGACCAAGAAAGCTTCCCGAAGCCCAATACCAGTTTGAAACCTCTGCCCGCAGTCCGTGCCCACTTTCTTGTTGTTTCCGCGGCCAATGACCAGAAAAAAACGGAAAACCGTTGCCCGTACCCATAGAAATCAGTGCACCCGGAGCCCGTGCCGAAATCGAAATTTCATAAAAAAACGTGCCCGGAGGTCTAAAACCCGGACCCGGAATCAATATATTCTAAAAATTCATGACCCCCTGGTAATTGTCATCGAATTTGGATTTCAGAAATTTTTCAACACTAAGGCTACTGACGTATAGCCTAGCTATGACATTTTAAAAAGACGTCAGTATTACTGATTATTTATACCGATAGGCAATACAAGTAACGTTATCAATTGCTTTAACGCGAAACCCGTCTATATTCTACTATATTTTCGTTTACTAAGAATATTTTGATACTTAATGTTAAAAAGTGTTCATTTTTTTTAATGAAAAACTTTATTCAGCATAACATTTCAGGTTGCCCTTGCCCCAGGGCTTGGGGTAAAGTATGGCTCGAGGCTCTAGAAGCTGTTACGAGAGTCTCCACCCACTTAAGTTAAATTTGACTAGAATTAAGTAAAAGGGGTGTGGACCTTCGTTTGGCTTAAACCTGCACATTAATGCTACTAAAAATGACTGATCCTTAAACTAATACAAAAAGTCTATCATCAAATTAATTTTCTAAATGGATTAAATAGATTGGCATTCACTGATTTAAATCCAGGGTATAGTCACTTTATTATCTAAGAGTTGAATATCATTTCTGATACCTCTGAAAATATTTAAATCAGTATTCCTAAAAACCTTTGACAAGATGTTGAGATTCAAAATTAAGTAATTTACATAATTCATAATGTTGTTTTGTAGGCTTGTGTCGCTCAGCTTAATTTGTCAAATAGGATAATGAATGTGATCATTTCATTATGTAATCATAGTATATTAAATCATAGTATATTAACATTGATTCTACAGACTTTGAGTAATGTAGATCAATATAAAGTATACCAACATGTATATTGATACGACATTTATAAACTGTCTAAATATGTGTGAAAATTCACCGCAGGAGAGAGAGCACATTCTCATTCCCATGGTATTATATCATATTTCATAATCAGCAACTATGAATCTATGATACTATCAGGCCTCAAAGTTCTCGTTAAATTTTAGGATATTTCTAAAATATGAGACATTCCTCCTAAAATCTCCTAAAATATGACAATTTCCTGTAAAATCTCATAAAATCCTATTATTTCTCACAAAAATTGATGAAAATGGTTTAAAATGTGTCAAAAAATTTTCTCGCCTCGCTTCGCTTGGCTTAAGATTTTATCATTTTATGTTAATTTGTGCTCCAGACTGGGTTGCGTAAATGAAAAATCAAAGGAAATTGCGACAAATTGCCCCAGTTTAGTGTATGAGAACAACCCGAAGGGATATATTCGATGTACAGGATAAGCATCCGAGTAAGGGACCTAATTAAGGGACCTGAATTGGCTATATCCCTCAAGTTCAGTGCGAGTTCAGTGAACAAGAAGGTGATGTATGATTAAAGTCGTCTAACTATTATCA
Organism: Cephalothrix spiralis; assembly: GCA_032353305.1. Classification (NCBI taxonomy): domain Eukaryota; kingdom Metazoa; phylum Nemertea; class Palaeonemertea; order Archinemertea; family Cephalotrichidae; genus Cephalothrix; species Cephalothrix spiralis. Next base: position 2,116 of record JAUCNG010060000.1, read on the forward strand.
TAAATATATCAGTACTGATATATTTATGCTTTTATACATATTCTTGGGACACACATTATGGAGAATTATCTGCATAGCGATTCGCATCCTTCAAGTTCCGGGGTTCGGGTTTGTGGTCGTGTCTCAAAACTATATGGTCTGGTCCGGCGTCCAAGTCCTTATATTTTATCAAAAAGTATTAAATCAACTTTGGCACTTGGAAGATCAATATTTGTGGTCCAGTGAAAGAATTTACAGTTACATATGGATGGTAATAATGAAAAAAAATACATTTTAGGTTATTTCTCATTCAAGATAACCTAATGTTTGTTTATCTTTTTTCCAGGCTATCATTTTTTGCCATTACCTATGGGTCGGCCCCTTACAATGCATTGCTGTAATGGCGATATTATGGTATGAATTAGGGCCTTCCAGTTTAGCTGGGTTTGCTGTTTTAATGCTGTTAATACCATTACAAAGTTATATGGGAAAACTGTTTTCTAAATTAAGGTAAGTTAACTTAAAAGACACTTCAGTATCAGTACTGGAGTCTCAGCTAGACCGGGCAACGAGCGCTTCCGCTGCCATCTTCAGTCTAGTCATCATATACTATGTTCTATGTACCGGACTTGAGCGGAGCCTTCCTTTCGGAGAGACATCCGCTACGTGTTTTAAACCTGGTCGAGCCACCCATGAACTAATATGAGTTGCCGAAGCGCCTACCACTATTATAGGAAAATAAAATAGATCAAATTTTTTTAAAAATAATTTGGATATTTTATTTTCCAATATAAATCACATATTATCACATTTAAACTTATATACAGTGAATGATATACACAATAATTGCTAAAAGTAGTAAAATTTGAGCGGATCGACATTAAATTGGCCATTTCCAGAAGGACGGACGTTATATCCAGCCCTCAAGAAACCGCCACTTAAGTGTCTCCCAGCCAACATATTGGCTATCTAACTTTATATAGTATTTGCAGTATTGTTTTGCTCCCAGAGAGCTAGGCTCCTGGTCTTTTAGTTTACCTCTAAAAATATAAAGATTATAAGATGGTTAAGCCCGACTGCATTTTCTGAGCTATCATTAATATAACCAAACAGTATGGTGGTGGCATCAAGTTTTGCCAGAGGAAAAGTATTAAGTATTGCTAGATGATCAAAGATGTTTAGCCAGACATTTTTCGAAAAATTTGATTTATATGAAATGCGACCAGGCGACCGTAGCATGAGCAATGCGATTTTTGACGTAGAGTTGACGTCATATGTTTTGATTTCACACGGAATTTGGATGAGTTGTAAACTTTCGATTATTGCGCTTCTTTTAACATACTAATCTATCTGGACATATTCAATAAGATTTGATTTCTGAACTAGAATAGTCAGTAGTACTCAATACTACAAATTATGAATTTGTTCCTTAAATGTGCGGTGTTAGCATTTTGTAATTAACTCGGAAGCGGATTATTGCCGAAGTTGAAAGAAGTTCTGTATATATTCAGGGTGAACACATGTCTGGAAAACCTGGAAATGTCATGGAATTCCAAAATTGGCCCAAATTGTCATGGAAATATCATGGAATTTTGATAAATAAATGACGTCCGGGTAAAATCTTAGGTCGTGCTGGGTTATTTGGCAGTTGAAAATGATGTCGCGACTGACTGTTTTCCAGACTTTTTCAAGTTATCGCGACTGATAATTTCTGGATATGTCAGATATGTCAGGGAAAAGTCATGGAAATGTCATGGAATTTTGTTTTCAGAAAGTTGTAGTCACCCTGAATTTAAAAGTATGCGATTTTATTGAAATTTATTATGACGTGTTTGTTTAGGGGCATGTTTTAGGCTCAAAACTATTAAAATGTGCAAAATTTGATAGAAATCGACTAATAATTTCAGGGCCAAAACAGCCGTACAGACTGATGAACGAGTGGGAATAATGAATGAGGTTATTTCCGGTATACGTGTGATAAAAATGTATTGCTGGGAAAAAACATTCGCAGATCTAGTCAGTAGAGTTCGAAAGTAAGTGTTTCTACTTAAATTTAATCAAACTCTTAATGAAAATACTAGGAACTAAATAGAAGGAATATAAATATTTTTTGCGCTGAATTTGCGATTTTCAAAACAAATAAATAAAAATAGTTTGCAATATTTTTTCCATTTGTTTCAAAATTATCAATCTTTAAAAACTCCCCTTCTTTTAAATAAAAAAATGCATCACTATTCGACACTTAGTGCTTATCCAGAATGGTATTTTCTTAGATCCTTTTTTCCCCGTTCAGTCGCTCCTAAGACTCCTGAGACCAAAACCCGAATGCGTTCGACGCATCTTCGGTGATTTCCGTCAAACTGCAGTCCTCCGAGGTGTTCTACTTTTTTGGATACCTGCCCTACTTCCTAAAATTAAAAAACAAAATTCCTACTTTTCGATTGATGTCCTTCATTTTTGTTAGTTGGAGAAAAATGTATTTTTCGGTCTTAATTTGACGCTGAAATGCAAAATTGTCGGTGTCCAATTTTATGAAATTTAGATTTTTTCTTTTTCTTTGTTACGTCATTTTATATTCTGATATGGCGCCGAACATATTCCTTCTATTACTTTCTAATTTACTTACACGGTACTATATTCGGCGGAAAAAGGTGCTTTTTTGTTGACCAGTAAAACCCTTTGGTGGTGTCCCGGCATCATTTCCTGAAAATTTCAAAATCGCGGGTTGCCCAGTTTTCGAGAAATGCGCATGAGCGGTCGAGTTTAAGGGTTGCGCATGCGCAAATCGCAAAAAGACAGCGGATTATATGTTGTAAAATCAGCCGTAACAGAGTTATTAACGAATCCATGTTAATGACGTCAAACCGATTTAATTCGTTAATAAATCTGTAACGACTGATTTTACGTCATATAATTCTATTTCGGACATATAGAAACAAGCCCTATTTTACCCGCTGTCATTTTGCGATTTGCGCATGCGCATTTCTCGAAAACTGCAACCCCAATTTTCAGGAAAATGATGCCGGGACATCATGAATCAAAACCACAAAAGGGTTTAACTGGTCAACAAAGTAGCACTTTTACCGGCGAATATAGTACCGTGTTTATATTGTAAACAATTATTAACTTGTTTTTTCCAAACAAAGATTACGTTTTCGGAATATATATTAGGTCCGAAACACAATTCCCTCCAGAAATATATATTTATAAAGGATAAATATCAACAAATGCTTCGTAAACCCTGGTAAACCTATTGTTAAAATACATTTTACCTCTGACGTGCAGTTTATGTTTAGTTTTTAATAACAGCATGCATGTACGAATTAGTGAATAATTTTATAGATCATTTGCGCCAACAAGCATGGGACCATAAAACGCTTGTTTTGTAACCGTAGCTATTGAATCGTCCTTTCAAAATTTCAAGATATTAGCAAAAAAATTACTAATTTTTAGAATATTACAATTTTACAATACTGAAATATCGATGTTTTTGTTATACAACATGCGACTTAAACATCGGACATCGCATGCATTTGTATATACAGTGGCATATTCAATAAAGCTTCGGTAAATGTCATGAAATTCCGAAATTGGCCAAAATATCTTGAAAAAAATAGAAAAAAATATTACGTATTGAAACTTTACTGGAAATGTCATGGATTTTTTTTTACATATTAATACTTCCATGTAAGTGCCTTATATCTTTGTGATTACTATGAGTATGAATATAAGTTTGGTATCATTAGAAAGGTAATTAATTCGAGTATATGCAAATTAAAAAATTTGGTCGAGGCGACTCGTGTTTTTGTCTCCCGCCACAATTCTGTGACCTATAATATTTTACATTGGCAGAATATTTCACTCCCGATAAATATGCTGTACTACAAAGACCAATTTAGCCATCAAATCAAAATTATTTATAGCATACTAATATTTGTGATGATAATTGTTGATTATTTGCTTTTAAGTATCATATGATATTACTTTGTACTAGAACTCATAGAACTGTTTGCCATACTAATGTTACAATCATTTGAATATCACAGGATCAGACTCATTTGACAGAATCAATAAAGAATCTAAATATATATAGAATGACCGGTCCTTTAAAGATAATTGGATATTCGTGTTATTATGGACTTAGCTTAAACCGGTTGAGCTTGCTACTCGGCTCCATTAATCACTTCACTTCGTATGACGTGCGTTTGTCACTCGGATGACTTCTCGTATAGACACAGTCGGTCCGCTTGCCAAGCCCCGTATGCCCCGCGCTTAATCTATATATATTTATAACCGATCAGAGTCGGGTTTACCCCCGAAGAAAGGGATAGTGTCCCACTCTCACGTTTCTAAACTCACCCATCCCTCCAATATCCGGTCAGTTGTTCAGAACCACTGTGGGGGAACTCGGACAGTGTAAACATGGATTGCATACAATCACCGAACTAAAAATAATCCGTCTTAACACTGGTATCTGGTCCATGATTTACCCTGTCCTAAACAAATGACTGTACCAATCCATGGTTTACACTGTCCGAGTTCCCCCACAGTGAGAACCAATGAACAGGACCGAACCCCGTTCTTCAGGACTTTCGGGTTTTATAGCATTTCGATGCCCTCAGCACTTGTTATAGATGATGCATTATCATAACGAGGTTATCGAGATGGTTTTATAGTTGCACCGAACAATGACCGTCCGTAAAAGCTATTCTAAAAATAACCTAGGTAGCAAAATCAAGTTTCTTTTTAAATTTTTTGCGTATATTTTCAAATCTATAAGCGCCTTAAACGTATGCCCTTTTGGAAAGCAGATAAGAAATAATTATACCAAAGCTTCCACGACGTTAATAACTGTCTTGAACATAGAAAGAACAAAATCGTTTTCTGTCATGCACAATTGAGTTTTAGACTTTGTGAATCGCAAAATAAACTTTGCTCTAAACTCAAAGGATTCCAAATTGATTGAAAATAATTTTTTTTAAATAATTTATATAGACACTTGGGACAGTATATTTTGCGTAGTTTACCGACCCTGGGCAATAAGTTTTCCCTAGTTCCTGTTTATGGACCTTTGTTATTTTGGACTAAACACTAAGTATTCAGTGACCTGAAAACCTGGGAAAAAAATTTGGTTAACAAAGTTAGCCACTTTTAAAATTTAGCTGAAAATCAGGGAAAAGTCCAGGAAAATGATTCTTGTGAACAAATTATTTGTCGCATATGATATCTTTAACATGCGAAAAACAGTGGCAAGGCGAAAGTCAGGGAATTTTGAAATCATGAAATAATTACCACCCTAACATATTAAAAGAAAAATTAAGAATTTATTTCAAAGCATTTAAAAAAAATAAAACTTAACAACTGAGCTAGAAAAACAATAAAACCTTAAAAATATGATTGGGTAATCCGAGATACTCTGTACTTTGCATGAGACCTATCTTTAAATGACCAAAAATCTGTTTTCTGAATTTTTGTTTTAAATGCTAGGATTTATTTCAGGAATATGTAAATGATTCTTTATTTCAGGACTGAAGTCAAGTTTGTCAGGACTTCTAATTTCTATACTGCCTTGAATATGGTCCCCTTTTCCTGCTTCCCCCGTTTATTTTTATTCCTGATTGTTGTGGCTTATGTTTATTCTGGTAATACGGTTGTAGCTGACAAAGTTTTCTTTGCTATGGCTATGTACAACAGTATAAGGGACTCTGCTACCATTTTTATACCTTGGTGTGTCCAATTTCTGTCTCAGTGGACGGTCACATCAAAACGCGTACAGGTACAAACACGGTTTACTCACTATGACAGTCTGTTGCAGTGAAACAACGAACTAACCCCCGTCGTGGGTAAGAGCCCTTTCGAATGAAAATCCCATCTCTGACTGTCAAGAGTTTGAATGATTACTTTAACAAAACTCGATAATTTTTGATCATAATTTCCACGCTTAAGAAATTTTTCAGAAATATACGAAACATATATTATTTATTATAATTCTGTATAAAATCCTCCTTATAATGGTGTTTGAATCATTTTTCCAAGACAATTATAACAGAATTTAAAGTATATTTTAAAAATATCCATACAAAATCGGATCTGTTTCGAAATATGTTTATTTTTAAAATGTACTTTAAATCCTGTTCTAATTGTCATAAAAATGATTCGAACACCATTATAATAAGATTTTATACAGAATTATAAAATATATTTTATTTTTCTGAACAATTTCTTATGCGTGGAAATTATGATCAAAAATTATCAAGTTCCATCAAACTCTTGACAGTCAGAGATGGAATTTTCATTTGAAAGGGCTCTTATTCACGACGGGGGTTAGTTCGTTGTTTCACTGCAACAAACATTAGTTTACTCACTAGTGCATTTTTCAATGCTTTGCTTTATCCTAGATTTAGAAGTTATTCGGTGTTCGTTAGGCAGTATTAAATATGAACGCACTATGTTCATTGAATAACTCAATCAAGCTCGCATGTTTGCTCAGAAGTATGCCGTGTGTTCGAATAAAATGTACAACAGTGGGATGACGTCATATTTGAGACTTAATTATGGATATTTATATAATTGCAAAAATACCCTTAAAAGAGCATGGTCTTTAAGACTGATTTGGAGCAGATCTGTTCATATCTAAGGGAGCTACGATGAATCTCCCGACAAACCTCTAGTTTCATTTTCCCCAGGTTTTAAATCGATTGGTGCATTTCAATTTTTATCAATTATGATATCTATAATGAATAGTGAATTGAATAATCAACATGCATGAAGAAATCAAAAATCCCATTTTTAATCAACGGACTTTCTCGGATCATGGAATATAAGAATATATATTTTTTGTTCTTTTTTATTTTATTTTTTAATTATTTAAACGTTATTCGATTTTAAATAAATAACGTTTAAATAAAAAATGAAAAAGAACAAAAAATATATTTTCTTATATTCCATGATCCGAGAAAGTCCGTTGATTAATAATGGGATTTATGGCCTTCTGGTGAAATTGAACTTTTTTGTCCTTTTCGGAAATAGATGAAGCTGACTTGTTATTGAACAGATTCCATCAAATTTCTTTTATTTAAAGACACCATGTTCTCTCCTGTGATTTATACATTTTATTGGGACACACTGTATATCTGAAGAAGTACCCGAATGATCTACTATCTACATGTATTACACTCTCTCCTTGATCGAGACCTATTCGTGTAATTCAGTCTATATACTTCATGGGTCCCGTGCCATGAAAAGTCAAAAGCACTCGCTAATTTCAATATGACACGTGCCATATATAAATTATTCGTGCTGAAATTTTTTTTATGGCACTTCCCGGCCATATAGTAATAACTGTGTATTCACTATTTTAACTACTCTGTCGAATTCTTTAGGTATTTATTCTTTTATTGAAAGGAAAGAATTGAAGGAAAATAATATTTTGGTGCCAAATAATGTCCAACACTGCTTGGTCCGAAGCTAACACCATACCTGAGTTACCGGACCCCATTTTCCCCCACGACATCATTCGTAGGTTTTAATGTATTTCACTGATAATAAAAAATCCCTCTAGAAACAGAATGAAATAATGATCTGAAAAGGGTTTAAAATCGTAATTTTCTGTTCAACAGCTCGAACGCCATTCCAGTCGAATGACTTCAAGTGGGAATGATAACCACCGTGCGGATTGGTCGTTGATGCAATGCATAGGTCATTGGCCCTACTTTAGTTTGAAGCAGAATTGCTTATACATATATTAAACATGCATGTCTGCTTAGGATCTGATGATTAACATCGTGCAGAGCTGGCTAGGTTTTGAACGGACCCAACTAGAAACAAATATTACAAGTTAGACTTTTCGTTTTTTTCCAGAACCGAAATCAAGCTTATTAGGAAATACAATTCTTATTCAGCGTTGAATATAATGCCATATTCAACATTTCCTAAAATATTTATGTGTTCAATTATTTTTGCTTATATTAAAGCCGGTTATAGTGTCACTGCTGACAAAGTTTTTCTTGCATTGGCCCTCTACAACAGCACAAGAGATTCTACCTTGTTTATTACCGATAACGTTCGGTATTTGCCCCAGTTAAAGATCACAATAGACCGCATTAAGGTAAACTTAAATTCGTTTTGGTGCCGGTGGATTCAATTTTTGACTTTATAGATTTTATATTAATAGTTTTGTGTATATTTGAGTTTGGCTAACCGTAGTACATGAACTTCCGTTTGCAATTTATAGCTTGCCTAATCTCTGGCGCCTGAGCTATTCAACGCAGTGGCGTTCCTAGGATTTCGACTCAGGGGACGCATATAGAACGGGTAAGGGGTGGCCTTAAGGTTCAGCGTTTTGAGGACTTACAACTCCAAAAAAGGCAATTTTGGTCGTTAATCTGAAAAGATAAAGGAAATCTTACTATACACCGTATACTATATTGCCGGTAAAGGTACTTCATTGTTGACCAGTAAACCCTTTCCTGAAATTTTCAAAATCGCCGGTTGCTCAGTTTTCGAGAAATGCGCATGTGCGGTCAAGTTTTAGGGTTGCGCATGCGCAAATCGCAAAAATGACAGCAGAATCTGGTAAAATATGGGCATGTTTCTATCTTATATGACGTAAAATCAGCCGTTAAATAGTTATTAAAGAAATAAATCAGTTTGACGTCATTATCATTGATTCGTTAATATCTCTGTAACGGCTGTTTTGACGTCGTATAATTGTACAACGGACAGATAGAAACATGCCCCTATTTTACCGGAATCAGCTGTTATTTTTTTGGATTGTGCATCCCTAAAACTCGACCGCGCATGCGCATTTCTCGAAAGCTGAGCAACCGGCGATTTTGAAATTTTCCGGATATGATGTCGGGACATCATTGATCAAAACCACCAAAATGTTTTACTGGTCAACATTTACCGACGACTATACATTGTATAGTACCGTGTACAAGTTAGGACATATTGGTTTATTTTCAGAATCGAAGTCAAGCTTGTAAGGGATTACAATGTTAATTCGGCGTTGAATATAATGCCATATACAACGTTTCCAAGAATATTCATGTGCTCAATTATTGTTGCTTATGTCAAATCCGGTAATAATGTCTCTGCTGACAAAGTGTTTCTTACCATGGCACTCTACAACAGCCTTAGGGATTCAGTTACCATGTTTTTGCCCTGGAACGTTCAGTTTTTGTCCCAGTTAAAAGTCACGACAAACCGCATTAAGGTAAACTAGATTTAATTTGTGGCATATTTGGCTTTGGCTTATATTACCGTAGTTTAAACATGGAGTTTGATAAACGGGAATTGTATTTGCTTTGATTGTTTAATCTGCTTTGACACCTAGGGAATTAAATCTGTCGGAGCGCCGCATCTTCGTTTATTTATTCAGCCCCTGTCGGGAATTTATTTCCAACCATTCAGTATTTCTCTGTTTATATTCCGTTTCTCTGTTCGATTCCGTAGATTCCGGGCGGTTTCAGTTTGACCCTCCTCCTCAAATTAGATTTGTACTCGATGGCTTTGAAAGCGTGTTTTTCTGCTTTTTGTTTGATGGCCAAAATATCTCCTTTAGACGCTTTAAGGCCATATTATTGGTTCGCGCCTTCGGCGCTCGCAATTTTGTATGTTTCTTAATAGCCCTTCGATTTTATGAATTGAAGACTAAATGATTTACTAGTGGTAGAAAATTAGAAGTTTGTTAAAATGGATCTGTTAGGCCATCTCACAATCTCGTCCTCTGGAGCTCAAACCTTAAGCAGTCGACCAAGGGTAGTGGAATTAAAATGAATCGAAACAATGCGGTTAGGCTGTTTTGGCATTTCCTACTTCATTTGAAAGTAGTCCATATACTGGGAAGGCTTCTTAAGATAAGACTTCAACTGAAAACCAAATATATATATCAAATAAATATATCATTCGCCCTTTTGAAATAAATCCAGTAGTATAACAATATGGCGATTTTAAGCAATTAGAATCAATTAAGTATAAGATATCACACAGATACCTGAAGAGCATTTCAGAAAAACTTCAATTAACTTGCGGACAGGCCAGAGTGAAGTCGGTAAAAATAATAGGCGTCCAATAGTAAAGAGACGCGTCATGACCTTATTAGTGTATCAATAGCTCGCTCAAATCAATTTCATTATTATGTCCCCCCCCTACAAAGTGGGACAGATTTTGCAATCCAATATATTATCTTCCTTATATTCAAATGTAAACGATGAATCTTAATAAAAAGTAAAACACCTATAGATTTCGCCATAATATCATGAATATATATCGTGGGCTGTAAAATATTTTGTCGTATCTCTATATTACAGGTACGACAAAATGATACTCAGCCGACGATCCAGTAGTAGGCATATTTAATCCATCCTACGGATTCTCCTTTTTGAAGAGTTTATATTTTTTTCCATTTGCTAATTCGTTTGAATTTTATCTAAAATTTTGCTAAAACCAATTGCCCATTTCTTTTAGCCTATATATACACGTGCTTCTTCTTAGCAATAGTATGATACACGTGCTACTACGTGCTCTTAGCACAACATCTCTCAATATATGCTTTTACACGAGCACAAGAGCCTCCCTATATAGCATTGGAGAGCCAGAGTAAAGCTTTCAAAAGATGTATGTTTCCATAGATCAAGGTTATGTTAATGTGTTAATTCGAATTTATCCAAATAATATAATTTATTGGTCTTTGCATGCTGAAATTTAGCTTTATATATTTTTCCCCATCATTTAATTTGCCTGAATGTGTATGTATTGGTGATTGGTGTATGTTTTGGTGCGAATGCTAAAATCCATCGATAATGCAGGTTCCTGATTTCTTCATGAATTCGGAAAATATTATCCTGAATGGAATCATTTTTAGTTCGTGTAGGTTTAGGTCTTTTACTGTATCGTGGCCCTCTTTTATCGTTTAATTGAACTTCATCTTTTTCAAAAGCTGTTTTCTTTTCTCCAGTCTATTGAAAAGGATCCGTTTTGAGACAGGCCTATTTACCATTACGAATGGAGAGCTATAACGTTGTAAACCATACTGTTTTTGGCCATATTCCGTTTTACGCTTTTCGAGCTTTTTTAGTTATCGCTAAATACTCCGCTATTATTGCATCTCATATGGCGGAGTACTTTGAAATACACTAAGAAATAGCATAAAGCGTCAAACGGTATAATTTATGGCCCAGCTTTTTATAATGCTCCGTTGTTAAATTTCAGAAGAGAGGCCAAGCGGGTGCTGAAAACTAATTATGCAAAAGCCCTTAACATGACGCCATATTTTATTGGTAACAAGGTCTTTGTGTTTCTTGTCATCTTGACCTATCTTCATTTCGGTGATGACGTCATTTCCGCGGACAAGATGTTCCTGACCTTAGCTCTCTATAATGCGCTGAAAGTATCCACCACTATTTTCATTCCATACGCTATTCAGTATTCATCTGAATTACTCGTAACGACAGATAGGGTCAAGGTCAGTTATAGTCAAGGTTACTGATGTATAGTTTGCAAATCTAACACTACACTAACACGATATTTTGCTTCTTCCGTAAACAAACATTGATGTATATGACGTCAGACAAATACTCTCAGGTCAAAATAGTATTATGCGTCATACAGTACTGTTGTTGTGGCATATTACATGAAAATAATACGATTCGGCCCAATGTCATGTGACTTAAGTCTGACGTCATTAAACAAACGCTCTAGTCACGTAGTAATAATGGCGTCACGTGGTAATAAGTCATTACTACTACATGCTTTACTAATATGATGAGTTCGATGATACATAAGAATAAGCATTTATTCTTGTTGTGTAGTTGTAGTTTGGCTTTTCGTTTGCAAGTCGTTAAATGGGAGCAGGTCTATACTGAGTTGAATGTCTATACTGTCTTATGTCTTCGCAGATTGGTTTTTTCCAGCTCATTGCTTAGGTGATGTCAAGGCTTACCTCTTTAATTTTTGCATCTTTTATGTTTTATTATTTGGTTTATTTATTTTTTTAAGCTTTTGCATGCAGAATGCATTTTCTTTTAATTTTAAAACCTATTAAAATGGCGGCACCAACCCTGGATTACCCTGACCAACTGACAGCGGTGGCGGAAGCGGGGGATATAATTGGTCCACAACAGTAGTAGTAAGCCTTATGGTTCCAGGTACCTGTTGAACCGGTACCAGGTGGCTTGTTAATGTCCATGTTTCAACCAAGCCCCCGCGGCACCGGTTCTGCAGGAAGGACATGCTCAATATCCATAAGCCTATGCCGATGCCCTGCCTCTGGACTAGGTTGCCCTCGAAGCAATGCCCATTTGCCAGCAAGTAGGGGTTCTATT
>JAUCNG010061110.1:0-14409 GCA_032353305.1 Cephalothrix spiralis
ATTGGTAATGAATATGCATCCAATTACCTTCCGATGATATCTGAAAAAAATTAAAATGTCACTGTGAAAAAGTTTCTTGAGCAAGAATTCTGGGCTGGCATCTAGGCGAATATAATGAACTTCTTGGATGATGTTCGCTGAATCATAACTATCGAAGATGATGTTATTTTGTCGAAAAAGACGAGAAAAGAGCGGCATATTCTGATGATAGCTGTTCGATCTTAGACAGTTCAATTTTTTTCAGGATACACTAATTTTTATTTTTTTGATTCCCAGTCTTCGTATGAGAATATTCAATGAATTGTTAGTTTTTATACCAGTGGCCCTCCCAGAATTTTATGTATAAATCATACGAAAATGTTTCTTATCCTGTATTTTTATTTCTTTAACTAGAGAACTAATTCCCCGACTTGTCCATGCTTAGCATCGGTTGCATCGGCGAGTTTGAAGGATACGAAAGTAAAAGTGCCTGGGCCCCGTCTACAATCATAAGGGCCATCCATATAGAACGTACGAACGGACGATTTTTCCCCCATACGGCCATACGCGTACTTAAAAAATATTTTGGTATACCCCTTTTTGTGTACGAATGTACAATACAAAATATATCATGCTTACATACAAGCAAATATGATACCAACCCATACAGGATTTTAGTGAACCCTGACAGATATTTACATACCACATGTTTTACAATGTTTCCAAAATGAGAAAATTGCTGTAAAATAAACGATGTTGCTGCTGGCGGGAACCTGAAATCACAGAGAAATACTAAGTTACAGAATAAAGAAAACTATGTAATTAACGAAAAATAAGTAAGTAAAACCCGACGGACATTGAATTCCCTCATTTCCACCGCCTATCGAAGGCCGTAAAACGGTGTTGCGCAGCTACTTATTTAAGATCATTTAAAGATGCAGTGAATTTGAACTAGAAGACAGTCCGGAAGTAATGGAGCAAGACTTGAACATTATGTTGAACACTCTACTTTGAATTATTTTTCTTTGTTGAATTTCTATATTTTTGGAGATTTTATGGGGATTTTTGTCAATATTATATATGATTATATGAGATCTTTTTGCAATTTATGGGATTAAATGATAATATGTGCGGATTTTCTAATAACCTTCGTTCGCTTCAAACAAAACTATTTTTAGATTATAATAAATCCATATAATCTGTGCATTTAGTTCATTAATGGACTCCAACCATATATTTTTGTTCATTTTTCGCACGCGCTTTTGCACGAATTGAACTTTAATGATAAAATTTTGAGCAGAGCGAAACGAGAACAGCCGTGACACGTTATCTTCTTTTTAAACCATTTTCATCAAATACTATAAGAATTAATAGGATTTTATGACATTTGAGGAGAAATGGTCATATTTTATGAGGTTTTAGAATGAAAGGTCATATTTTATGATACCCTAATGTTTTTGAGAATTACGAGGCATAAGACAGTGCAGACCTTTTAAATCAGTCTCCTGCTTCTTTTTTAACTAAGTATCAAAGAATGCCGTTGAGTGACATCACACATCTTGTCAAGGCCAATTTAGCGATAAAAAATATAACTGCGGACCTAAATTGCATGGTCCATCAAAAAGTCAATCAAAATGGTTAAAGAGCCTCTATTCTCAATATGGCAAAGATAGCGAGAGGTGCTACTTAGCTAAGCGCGGATAGGTATCCCTCTCTATGTATAGCACATAACGTAGTCTTACGTAGATACTGTAAACGGTGTCTCACTAATTAACGAAAGCAGTATCAATACCTACCCGAATATTGTTATCCAAGTTGCATCTAATTGGTCATCTGGGGTAATCGATTCCCTGAAGAATAAAGAAATAAGTCTCAGTCGAATCTCCTTCTCACACCTTTTCATCATTACCTTTCGCTTGTAAAAAGTTACTGTTGGCACATAACCTACAATTGTATACCCTATTTCGGGAGGAGGGCATCAGACTGCAGTCCGCGTCAAATTTTCCGCAATTTATGCAGTTTGGACTGCAGTGCAGCAATACAATAAACGTCGGGAAAAATTTTGTATGCATATTCGACATTCTACACGATTTTATACATCTTTGGTTTTTTTGTGATACAGTCTATAAGTTATGGGCCAAAATCTATATTTTGAAACTTATTAAACCCTTTTTTAATCGATGAAATGCATTTAAAGGTACACTATTATAATTATACTAATGAACAGTATAATACTTTTCACAGATCGAAGGAATCTACCGTATTTAGATTTTAATTGATAGTGCCTTAATCAAGCCTACTTTGGCTTTTTTTTTCTTTCTTCAAGAAAGGTAAAAGAAAAAACAATTTAAAAGGCAAATGAAAGATGTCGTCTTATTATTTTCGATGATTTGAATGCCTGGCACTCAGTACCCAGGTTGAATTCCCTTATTTTCGTACGCCGGAGATACGCCAGTAATAGTAAACTGATCAAGAAGGAAATAACGCCAATCATGTGTTACGCCGGGGGGCCACGGGAGGGGCTACCATGGAGGGCGCAGCCCTTTGCGAAGGTCTGGGACGCGTGCTTCGTGGGCTCCAGGGGCCCGCTTAAGTGTTTTAAGGGTACAGTTATAGCAAGCATTTTGGAGTCCAAAATTCTTTGTTTTCTGTTCGGACGAACAAAAGAACAATGATTGGTGGATATATAACCAAGAAATAAGCCACGCCGAACAAAATTAGTCACTTATGGAAAATAACGCCACGCCGACGAAATCTTATGAAAGTATGTAAGTACGCCAAATGGCGTAAAATACGCCTTGAATGTACGCCGGCAGATATTAATATCAACCTGGCTCAGTAACTTACTAAAGTCAGGGTCAGATGACGCTCCGTCTTTTTGTCCGAGTCTCAGCCATCAAATCGACTTTTATAAAGTTTCGTGAAGGGTAGTAATTTGATTGAAGACCGCGCCGTATGTAGTCGGAGGACTTCAGCAAATACAGCCCTTCATTACCGAAATATTGAGAATTTAGCTAATTGCTAATCAATAGTCATTTTTGATGCTAAAATTTAACTCTGAAATCTTGTTTCTAGGAGGCTTCGTATTTTCGAGTTTCGTCACGGCCCTTTGACCAAACACTGTTCATTATTGGCAGACTCACCCTTGTGTGTAAAAAGGATCTATTTGTGCTGGTGAAGGAGGAGAATGCTTTACAGACCTATCCATTCCACCAAAACCTTTAAGAAAAGAAATAATAGATTTTAAATTTCGAAAAAGTAAAATGCACAAATCCCGGAACAGTAGCTAACGCAAAAACAGTAAAAGATAACTGAATAAGTCGACCACTAGCCAAGTCCTGTATCCCGCACCTGTATCATCATAATCAAGTAAACAAATTAAAGCAGCATTTTGGAATAGTTAAAACTTACGAGGTTGTAACGCTATGCAATAATAGGTGAAGGCCAACAGTAAAAATGGTACAAACTTGTTGTCAAGTTTAGCCTTATACAGTGTGTCCCAATCTTATGGAAAACAGCCAGATGACGCCATATTGCGACTTAATTGTGAATATTATATTAATTGTAAAAAATAACTTTTTGAGAACATGTTCTTCTCTCCCGAATAAAAAAGATTTAGTGCAGATCGGTTCATAACAAAGGGAGCTACGATAATTCTTCCTCTGGTTTCATTTTCTAAATTTAATCTTGAAAATCTTCTGTGCCATGCAAATTATTTTATGATTCCCCGCATGGGAAAGGGATCTAAAGCGGCGTACAAAGCCTCGTCTCTTGGAACTGTACAAAACGCATCAAATACCCCATTGCGTATTCCGGTCGAGTTATTCTAGCCCTATTTTCACATCTCCCAGCCCCCTAGATAAGGTACATTTCATTCTATATAGGGCGTCAGATTACTGGACACAATACTGGACACTTGATAAAGACAATACAGTCGAAAATTTGTGTTTAAGAAATAGTTCCTGTGTCAGTGGTTTTTGTTTGATTTTTTGAACAATTTGTAGCCTGATTAGCAGTGGAATTTTTACCCAGAAGGGAGGGACAGTGTCCTACTCCACCTATTTAACCTGACCGAGCCATCTAGGAAGCTAAGCGCTGAGGAACTTGCTTAAGGTTCCACCCGATGGAAAGTGGTGTCGAGACTGGGTATCGATCCATGGACCCCTAGATTGCTGTCCGATCGCTCTGACCGCTTCACCACCGAGCCACGCATTGACTTAGAGCATTGTTTATACGCGCATCTCGAACATACCATATTTTCAATATAAAATGTATTAATATAAATTTACCTAAAGCTGATTGACTAGCATCATGTAATCCTGACGGTGTCTCATGGAGTCGCGATGTCGACAAGGAAATATCCGCCTGAAACAAATAAAAACATTAAAAAATTAGAAGAAAAAACACAAATTTCGTTTTTTGCCATTATCATAAAATTATTTCATTCCAACGAATTTATTCGATTCAAAATTCCTAATTGTCAGGGTATCGCTATATTTTTTGTACAAGTACGGACTACGGAGCTAAAGTTGATGTCATGTGGCGTTTCAGTGATAATTCACCCATTCCACGTAGCTCTTCGACGTCTTCATATTAACTCCCTGACACCATACTAATATGCGTTTCTATCTTGCTGGTTGCATGCTTTCATTTATTCTAGGTTTTTAGACGTTACCTATCGAACTTTGACCGTGATTCTTTTGTTTGGTTGACCGATCTATATCACGAAGAGTTTAGGTTTGTGATTATCTTAATGGGTTAGACATTATAGAACAAGCTAAACAATTAAATATGCCACGCCTAAATGGGCTATATGGATAAGATATCCTAAACATTTATGGGATCTCTGAGGCCTGCAATATATTTCAGTTCAGATTCATTGATCTCGTGCTACGCATTCGATTAAAAATTCTGAACAAAACATATTGTTTATATAGTCTTAACAAAAGACCTCGGTTTCATTTCATTAAAACAGAAGTTAAAGACTTAACTTCTTAAACCTCTTCCAAAGTATGCTATGCAAAATAATTTAGCCTTTAATTTTGTTAATGCTTTAACTGGCAATAGTTTTACTTTTATTCATTATACATTTGTATTGCATTCTTTCTCCGATATCTGTTGGTTATTCGTGCAATACAGGCAATACTTCATGGGTCTCGAGTTACTGACACTCGTAATTTTCAATATTGCCCTCGTCTGCGACTCGGGCAATATAGAAAATACTCGTTGCGTAACCTTTTTCATGGCTCTCGACCCATGAAGTATTGCCTATATATAAAAAACAAAAACTAATACAACATGTAGTAACTCTAGCAGCCGGTCAATAATAAAGGAACGATAGTATAAATATAAATCAACGTTTTGGCAATACTGCCTTCTTCTGGATTTATTTATTTGAAAAATAATACAATGTTCCAATCAATAAATCTACAAAAAATGTGGTCATGCGAAAAATCATGTAGAACTGTTTTTTAATGTCAAAAGATCAGTGATATTTTTGAATGTATAGAAGGCTGTACATCGATAACCGGTTTGGATTTTTAACGAAATTTCATTGTATGGAAGTGTTTGTGTATATTGATTATTGTGATTTTTTGTTAAAAAAATCACAATAATATAAACTGTGAACTATAATAGAACATACAAGATAGGAGTTACATGTATAACAGTTAATTAGTAGATCAATTGTTAAACAATGGATAACAATGGATATACATGTAATAAGTGCAATAGAAAACGGGAATTAAGGTAGTGTCCAGGAACTTGTTAAAAAGGAGCAAATGTGGAGAAAAAATAGATAGAAAAGGAAAATATCCAATACATCATGCATCTAACAAAGGTATTTTTTTCAATTTTTCAATACCTTGTTGAGTAAGGGGCTGATGTGAAACGATTTGAATCAAACGGATGTATATGGCTGGACCATGTCACATTACACAGCTCCACAGGGTAAAATTGGAATAGTAAATACGTCAAATACCTCGTTGATAAACTTTGAGCTCATTTGATGAAACTGATTAATTTGGCAAGACCAAATTACAATACGCAGTTCAAAGAGGATTGAAGTATTAAAGTTGACAGCAGAATGGCCGTCTGGAATAGCTCATATAGAATGACATCCGCAATTAGAACGGGTAATCTTGATAAGGTGAAATACCAAGTTCATAACAGAGCTAATGTGAATCAAATAAATATATATGGCAATACTCCATTAGAAGAGGCAGTTCAAGAGGGTAATCTTGAAATAGTGATATACCTCGTTGAGAATGGAGCCGATTTGAATCAAAGTGATAGATATGGTATGAACATATTACAATTCGCAGTTCAAAGGGGTAAGCTTGAAATAGTAAAATACCTCGTTAAGAATGGAGCCGATTTGAATCAAACTGATAGTTTAGATAAGAACATATTACAATACGCAGTTCAAAGGGGTAATCTTGAAATAGTGAAATACATCGATGAGAAAGGAGTCGATTTGAATCATACAGATAGATATGGTATGAAGATATTACAATTCGCTGTTCAAGGGGGTAACCTTGAAATAGTGAAATACATCGTTGAGAAAGAAGTCGATTTGAATCAAATTGATAGAAATGGTATGAACATATTACAATTCGCAGTTCAAAGGGGTAATCTTGAAATAGTGAAATACTTCGTTGACAAAGGAGTCGATTTGAATCAAACTGATAGATTTGGTAAGAACATATTACAATACGCAGTTCGAAATAGTAATCTTGAAATAGTGAAATACATAGTTGAGAAAGGAGTCGATTTGAATCTAACTGATTGGAGTGGCCATACCGCATTACATTACGTAATTCATGAGGGTAATCTTGAAATTGTAAAATACCTAGTTGAGGAAGGAGCCCATTTGAATAAAGCTACTAAATATGATAAGAACTTATGTTTACAGCACGCACTTCTAGAGGGTAATCTTGAAATGGTAAAATACCTAGTTGAGAAAGAAGCTGATTTGGATGAAACTACTAAATATGATAAGAACATATGTTTACATCACGCAGTTCAAAAGGGTAATCTTGAAATAGTGAAATGCCTCGTTGAAAATGGAGCCGATATGAATCAAACTCATAAAAATGGTAAGAACATATTACAATTCGCATTTCAAAAGGGTAATATTGAAATAGTGAAATACCTCGTTGAGAAAGGAGCTGATGTGAATCAAACTGATAGATATCGTAAGAACATATTACAATTCGCATTTCAAAAGGGTAATTTTGAAATAGTGAAATACATAGTTGAGAAAGGAGTCGATTTGAATCAAATTGATATAAATTGTATGAACATATTACAATACGCAGTTCAAAGGGGTAATCTTGAAATAGTGAAATACATCGTTGAGAAAGGAGTCGATTTGAATCAAATTGATAGAAATGGTATGAACATATTACAATACGCAGTTCAAAGGGGTAATCTTGAAATAGTGAAATACATCGTTGAGAAAGGAGTCGATTTGAATCAAATTGATAGAAATGGTATGAACATATTACAATACGCAGTTCAAAAGGGTAATTTTGAAACAGTGAAATACATAGTTGAGAAAGGAGTCGATTTGAATCTAACTGATTGGAGTGGCCATACCGCATTACATTACGTAATTCATGAGGGTAATCTTGAAATTGTAAAATACCTAGTTGAGGAAGGAGCCCATTTGAATAAAGCTACTAAATATGATAAGAACTTATGTTTACAGCACGCACTTCTAGAGGGTAATCTTGAAATGGTAAAATACCTAGTTGAGAAAGGAGCTGATTTGGATGAAACTACTAAATATGGTAAGAACATATGTTTACATCACGCAGTTCAAAAGGGTAATCTTGAAATAGTGAAACACCTCGTTGAGAAAGGAGCTGATGTGAATCAAACTGATAAATATAGCAAGACTACATTACATTACGTAATTCATGAGGGTAATCTTGCAATGGTAAAATACCTTGTTGATAAAGGAGCCGATTTGAATCTAACTGATTGGAGTGGCCATACCGCATTACATTACGTAATTCATGAGGGTAATCTTGCAATGGTAAAATACCTTGTTGATAAAGGAGCCGATTTGAATAAAACTACTAAATATGATAAGACCTTATGTTTAAAGCACGCACTTCAAGAGGTTAATCTTGAAATGGTAAAATACCTAGTTGAGAAAGGAGCTGATTTGGATGAAACTACTAAATATGATAAGAACATATGTTTACATCACGCAGTTCAAAAGGGTAATCTTGAAATAGTGAAATGCCTCGTTGAAAATGGAGCCGATATGAATCAAACTCATAAAAATGGTAAGAACATATTACAATTCGCATTTCAAAAGGGTAATATTGAAATAGTGAAATACCTCGTTGAGAAAGGAGCTGATGTGAATCAAACTGATAAATATAGCAAGACTACATTACATTACGTAATTCATGAGGGTAATCTTGCAATGGTAAAATACCTCGTCGAAAAAGGAGCCGATTTGAAACAAACTGATAGATATGGTAAGAACATATTACAATACGCAGTTCAAAAGGGTAATCTTGAAATAGTGAAATACATCGTTGAGAAAGGAGTCGATTTGAATCAAATTTATAAAAATGATATGAACATATTACAATACGTAGTTCATGAGGAAAATCTTGAAATAGTGAAATGCCTCGTTGAAAATGGAGCCGATATGAATCAACCTGATAGAAATGGTAAGAACACATTACAATATGCAGTTCAAAAGGGTAATCTTGATATAGTGAAATATTTCGTTGAGAAAGGAGCCGATTTAAATCAAACTCATAGGAATGGTGAGAAAATATTACAATACGCATTTCACGAGGGTAATCAAGAAATAGTGAAATACCTCGTTGAGAATGGAGCCGATTTGAATCAAACTGATCGAAATGGTAAGAACATATTACAATACGAAGTTCAAGAGGGAAATCTGGAAATAGTGAAATGCCTCGTTGAAAATGGAGCCGATATGAACCAAACTCACAAAAATGGTAAGAACATATTACAATTCGCATTTCAAAAGGGTAATATTGAAATAGTAAAATACCTCGTTGAAATTGGAGCCGATTTGAATCAAACACATAGAAATGGTAAGAACATATTACATTACGCGGTTCAAGAGGATAATCTTGAAATAGTGAAATATCTTGTTCAGAAAGGAGTCGATTTGAATCAAACTGATAGAAATGGTAAGAACATATTACAATACGGAGTTCAAGGAGGTAATTTTGAAATAGTGAAATGCCTCGTTAAAAACGGAGCCGATTTAAATCAAACTCATAGAAATGGTAAGAACATACTACAATACGCATTTCAAAAGGGTAATCAAGAAATAGTGAAATATCTTGTTGAGAAAGGAGCCGATTTTAATCAAACTGATAGGAATGGTAATAACATATTACAATACGCAGTTCAAGAGGGAAATCTAGAAATAGTGAAATACCTTGTTGAGAAAGGTGCCAATTTGAAAATAATTCGTGGATATTGCATGAACAAATTATATGACGCAGTTCGAGAGAGTAAACTTGAAATAGTGAAATACCTCTTTGAGAATGGAGCTGGTAATAAAAAAACTGATAAATATGGTAAGACCCAATTACAATACGCAGTTCAAGAGGGTAAACACATTGAGGATCTTGAAATAGTGAAATACCTCGTTGAAGTAGGTGTCAATTTGTATCGAACTCGTCGCTATGCCATAAACACACATGTATTACATTACGCAGCTCTACTGGGTAAACTTGAAATAGTGAAATACCTCGTTGAGAAAGGAGTTGATGTGAATCAAACTGATAAATATGGCAAGAAAACATTACATTACGCAGCTAAAGGGCGTAATTATGATATAGTAAAATACCTCGTTGAGAATCAAGGTGATGAATATGACAAGACTACATTACATCACACAGATGAAGCGGGTCGTGAAATAGTGAAATACCACGTTAAGAAAGAGGATCCCGATGAGAAATTTGAAACTGAAACTGATGAAAGGTTCGTTCGTTTATCAGCTCACATAGAGCATGAAGAATTAAAATACAAGGTTCGGGTAGGATCAGACATGAATGATACTGAAGAAAATATATTGACAGAACTCGCTCAGAAAGGAAATGTTTCTATACTGAGAGACATTTTAATGCCTAAGTTACCTTCGATACTAGAAAACTCTTCTGATGTAGTTTTGCCAATCAGTGAAACGAACGATAAGAAAGAAAGATTCATAAACGGTGTAAGAAATAAAAGAGAAAATATTTTATTGTGCCGCCAAATGATTCAAGAATCATACTCTCCAATATCATTAAAAGCGGTTGATGACATTATTATTCAGCTCGATTATATTATTGAGCGTGATGAAATTTTTCCCCTACTTGAGGAATCAAATGATCTCGATTCTATACATAAAGTAAGGACTTCAAATTTCTCAGTGGAGAATGGATTAATCATAAAGTGTCTTAAAATACAAGATGAAGTACTAGGTAGTGGTGCTTTCGGAACGGTCAGGAAAGGGGATACTTTTGATTATTCGTTCAGGCGAAAATTAGTGGCTGTTAAATGTATCAACGTTTCTGAGGATAATTTGGCATTACTTGTCAAAGAAACTGATACTCTTTCAACAATGAATCACCCTAATCTTGTAGAATTTTACGGACACAAAGTTACTATTGATTACGAAGAAAAGACTAATACTGTTTATCTGGTAACTGAATTATGCAAAGGGGATTGCAAAGACTATTTCATAGTTAAAGGTAAAGACAATAATTGCAACCCTCCAACTTCCGTACATTACGAAAAAAGCCTTCAGCAATACCTTAGCTTTGCAATGCAACTGTTATCCGGTGTTTCTTACATCCATTCCAAGAAATGCATCCATAAAGATTTGAAGTTAGAAAATATCCTTATCAGTATGGATAAGGTGATTAAGATAGCTGACTTTGGATTGGCTGATTTTTTAAAGGAAGGACAGATCGAAGAAACAAACAGATTCAAAGGTACCAAAGTATATTCAGCACCTGAAGTACTTTTCAGACCAAGACGGTACTCGTCAGCATCCGACATGTTCTCTGTAAGCTTGCTTCTATTGGAAATGTACAAAGGCCAATCGTACTACAAAACCGAGCCTTTCGTTAAGGGAAATGTTGAAGCATTAATTAAAGGAGGAAAACGGCCAACATTGCAAGTTAAATCTGGGAGGAAAGAAGAGGCCGAAATATTACAAGTCATCGAGGCATGCTGGAGCCAATGTCCAGATGATCGCCCATCAGCTGAGGATGCAAAGATAACATTTCAAAATGTATTAGATAACATCTACTGGAAGAATCCTAAACTTGAAGTCATGATCGAAGATGAGAGGAAAGAAGAAAACGAAGATGCCAACACGAGAACTCGCAATGTTTTCATGAGCCATTTAACCGAAGCTTTATCAGACTCTAAGTGTGCTCTTCCCGTGTCCGGGCTGTTTAAATGGAGTAGTGCTCCTAAGACTGGTAGTGAATCTGCCAGCGACAGCGCAATGGCACTGATCATACAAAAGTGAATAGAAAAAACGTTACTTTCAAAAACAAAGCAGGGTTTTACATTCCCTGTTTTTCAAATACCAACAATCTATGTTTTTTTGTATATAGTTCAATCGATTGAGATAACAATTTAATCATTTTAAGTGGACTGAAAATAAGCCTTAACGGCTTCATTATCTATCATATGTCAAGAGAACTTTTATCTTAATGTACATAAAGCTGTTTTCGATATTATAATCTATGATATTATGTTTATTAAGTATTATGGGCAGGCAAGAAAATTGGTGACCGGCGATTTCATGAGCTCCCGGTCTTTTAACCATATAAATCCATGGTATAATTCAAAGTTTTATTACCCGACTTAATGTGGATGGCTGTTTAATAGTTTGTATATATTTTCTGAAAAAAAATCCATCATAACATCTAGTAGATTCGAGAATGATATGATATCACTACGCCATCGTTAAAAAATATTCCTTCGAAAAATCGAATATTTTAAGTTAAAACTTTGAATATTTAAATTATGTCAGGAAATAAAATTATCATTGACTTTGCTAGACTAAAATACCAAGCCAGTGTGTTAGATTGGAAGTAGCGCAACCTGGATAAGGATTAGAATGAAGTTGTATTCAGCTCTTGTTTTTTTCAAGCCGCGCAGAATATATTTAGCTTGGCGTAGGGATTCTAAATTTAGTTTTACTACGCTTCAAAATTTATCTTTACTACTTTGTTCTCTGAGTAAATGATATCTTTCGTAAAGAGGAATTATTTAAAAAAATATATATAAATTATTAATAATTAATACATAAATAAATTTGTGTATTTGAATGCTACTATTTTGAAGGTACATGTAGTTGATCGTACTTAATTTGGATAAACGACAGACATTCAGTGTCTATGTAAGTCTTTGATATTAAGAGAGTTCGACTTTGAAACTGCACTGTTCCGAAACTTGCGCAGTTTCAAAATCGAACTATACCTATAGCAAACAGTCAATAATATTATAATAACTTAAGCGCTTTTATTTTACATCTCCGACAGAACGAACAGCACAGTTAATAACGGTTTTTGATAGAAGGGGCCTCTGATTCGCCAAAAATACGATGAAGTAGCATCTATTACGATGGCTCTAAGATAAGCTGGTTGATTTGAGGAAAAAGTGATTAAGTGCTAATAATGTTCCAAGATGTTTCGGAACAACTACAATGTTAAATGAAAGCGCTTTTTATATTGATTATGTTATGTTACATCGTATTTATATTGTAATAATCAGTTATAGTAGAGGTCACAGTAGCAGGCGGGACACTATGTAAAAAGCTATAAGGTCAAGCTATGTAACGACACGGTGGTATTTTGAGTGCTTTTCGAAGTGAGTCAGCAAAACAAAACAAATTGGCACTTCCAATAGAGATAGAAAAAAAATATTGGTATTTTTGAATTTCTTGGCCCCAAAAACATAGGGTAGGTCAAGGTTCCATGTTCCTAACCCAATTACATTCCAAGTTATGAGTAATCAAAAATATACAAATTAGCGAATTTTTGATCACTCATAAGTCAAAATATACAATATACATTTATTTAGTAAAAAAACATTCAAAATCGTAGTTAAATGTATTTGTTGGTGAATTGTTAGGAAATGCCAAAAGTGCCATGGTGTTTAACGAGTATATTTACATAAATGCTATATCTTTGACTTGTTGTATAATTATAACTCCGAACGTAATCGGGTTAGGAACATTGACCTGGCCCAGGGTTTTTGGGCCCAAGGAATTAAAAAGTACTGGTCAAGTGCCAATTTTATGTAAATATCTATTTTTCTCAAATCGCACCGATTGGCCGATTTTAAAATTACCCTCAGGTCGTTGGCACCGGTCGTTTTTCTGACTCACTTCGAAAAAAAATTGTCACTTAAAATACCACCGTGCCGTTTGGATGCGCGTTATGAATCCTACAAAATGGATCGAATTTTAGTTACGAAACAAATGATTGAAATGAAATCAATTCCGCGATATCTTTTCCGCTATTGTGCATATCTTATCTATTTAGATTTTTAAAGAGAATTTCTCATATTTCTCAATTTACCACATGATTTGGCATTGTGATTTGTAAATTAAGGTTAAGCAATCTGTGCAATTTTTGTAACAAAGAATATACATGTACATGTAATTAATATAAGTATTTTAAATAGAATGTAGCAAATTTTTAAAAAGGATATGTGCCACTTTTTAAAGGATCATGTCCACGCAATGCTTAAAAATATTGAAATTGTGATATGAGGGGGTTACAAAGAGCAACCCTTTGACGGGAAATCATATACACAGGTTTATGGAACTTTTGGCGTCCCTGGGCAAATACCGTAAAAATTGTATTGGCCCCCCCGAGGCCCGACCCATTCGAAAATATAAACTTGAACCTAGAAGTTTCACATTCACAAGCTTTCCAAAAATATAGGGTTAATGAGGCTTAGGCTTCGGACCGAGTTTTTTGCGGGGGAGGGCGAAAATTGGCGTTTGAAGGTTGGACGCCAAAAGTTCTATAAACCTGTGTATGAAAACATTGGAGAGCCTCTAAACGGCCTAATAAATGAAGTAATTGTTCTTTAAAAGTTATTATTTTGTAATTAATTGAATGGTTATATTTGTATGATTTGCCTCAATTGCTGTAAATAGAGCCTTGTTGGAGTTATAAAATTGCAACATCAATCAAAAAGCTTAATGTATTTTCTACTTAAATTTTATATACTTATTTGTTTAAATTCACTACTTTTGACTCAATAATATATGGTAGACAGTACATTTTTAAAAAGAACAAAAAGCAATTAATCACTTCTGAACGGTTAGCTCAGACGGTTAAGGTGTCCTACATGATGGACATGTCGATGACGTCATCTTTCATGATGATTTCATTGACGTGGGTTCGA
>JAUCNG010062220.1:0-14337 GCA_032353305.1 Cephalothrix spiralis
TACCCAAAAAATGAAATGCAGTGCCGAAGTAAATATTGAAGAGTCGTAACAATTGACGGTCTCTTTGTTATGGAATCAGGCTTAGGTTCTGGTGACGGATGTGTTGAAGTGTTTCGGCATTCTTTACCTCCAAAGTACCAACAATTGAGGCTATAGGTAAACTTGTTTGCCCCTGCTTGTGATGGAGCCCCTGCATGTACCTATCTATGTACATGTAAAACATTATTCTAAAATAGGAATAATGCAAATTTTGTACCAAAAGTACAAACAAAAACACTATATTTTATACAAAGAAAAAAAAGATTCCGTTATAGTGTTCATAACATAATTTTGTAACATCCACATTAAGTACTGTAATTCTTTAGTGTGGGGTTTCTCTTGTGAAGGTGACAGTGATGATTGTCTGCATAAAGTCTTTTTCAAATCCGGAAATTGTGTATACTTGGATAAACTTCTCTGTGAAATGAATTGTCTGTTTCTGGTTGTACCTAAGAGATGAAATACTGGTATCATTTGATGTAAATAGAAAATTTCGTCACCGAATTTATTACAGGAGAAGTTAAAAATAGTAAGGGTAGTAACAAAGAATACAAAAAGTAATTTAATAGGAGATGGTACATGTATATCAGTATGCATTATATTATGATATTGTAAAGATTAATAATGAAATGAACTATATTGGTAAAGAATTATGTTGAGGTTCATGTATTGCATATAATTTGATGATCTTTAAGTGTTGTAATAAGTGAATAAGTATAGTTGTTGATGGTTTGGTGGAGTAAAAAGACTGTGGTTTATACTTCATTCATAAGGTATGAAAAATTAAATAGCTCGAAGGAACCAAAAAAGGATATTACCTTATTCTTGAGGCGGCAATAATGTGTCTGGAGATATCATCTCTTGCCAGCATATATCTGGAACATGGGGTCGAAAATATTGCAAAACTTCTTTTCCATTTTCCAAAATATCTCTGAAATAAAAAGATATAATGTTTGATGTTTTAAGTTCCGGTTTTGGGATGGCAAAGATATCCTATTTTTGATATATTTGAATTATTTAACGGAAATGTTGTTGGTTAAAATCATAATTTATCATGACAAGATAGCACAGTAGTTTAAAAAAGATTGAAAGAATGGGAAAATGACATGTGAATTTCAGGTGTACATGTATGTGAATACATATATTCTGTAAATTTGGAGGGTGTAAAGGAAAATAGTGACAAAAATGGAAGTTATGGAATTGAATGAAGACTTGAATAGATAAAAATGTTTAAAATTTGTTGAGAGGAATTATTTATCATGGGTTTAAGAAAGGGATTTTTGTAAAACAAATTTGATCGGTTGTAAAAAATATGGGATAGAATATTGTAAAAAGTATTATCTTTTGGTTTACTTGATTTGTGAGAGAGATGGAATACATACAAAGTAGGTATAAAAGAAGTAATATTTTCGAAATATGTGTTAAACGTTTTTTGAAAAAATATTAATTTGAAAATGTGTTGCTTTATAAATATTAAATATAATATTGGTTCGGCATAATCTAAAAATACATGAGTCAGTAATGTTTGGCATGATGTAATTTGTTTGAAAATTATATGAATTGTCTCACCGTGTTGTAACGGAATTTCGTTCATTGTTCAAGAATTTCCAAGCCCCTGCAAAAGTTTCTCTGTTCAGTGGTCTTGCAGCAGAAGAATTAATTGGAGGAAATCTTGAGACCATAATGAATAACAACCATGGTTTTAATGATGGATCAGTTGGAAATTGATCCCCTTCGCCTCTATTGTGTTTTGCAAGGGTTGAACTGATATCTGTTGTTTCAGAAATGAACGTTTTGTTCAAGTTTGTAGAACTTACAACGAGATAAGCGTATCCACCAGTATGAGATGTAGGTATATGGTCATTGAATGAAGGTGTGGCAATCATTTGAGTTGTGTCATCATTATGGACTGAGATGGCAGTTAGTATCGCATTGACGTGATCAGTCCAAGGATTTTGCAAGCGTAATGCGTAAATGATCCCTTTGATAGTATCATCAATGTCTTTTGTAACAAGTATTAGGCCACGTAGACTATGAATGCGACTCAGTACAACAAGAAGTTGTTCTCTTTCCCAAAGTCGGTATCGTTTATCTTCGTAAGTGATTTGGGTTGCCAAGAATGGGGCAGTGTCTCCGATGGCTTTGTGAATTGTTGAAGATATGGAATGTGTCAATGGAAATTGAAAACGCCGAGCAATAGTTTTTCCAAAGGAAACAGTGATACTGGTATAACGTCTGAAAATATAGCATCTTGGCCAATGCTGTGGTAAATTTTCAACATCATAATTAATTTCATTTGGAGGAATAAGGCAGAGGCGAATTGAAGGGTTTTCACAAATATCATGTGGTATTTCTAGAACGACAGCTAGTTGTCCTTGAGAAAATCTTGGCAAGTCAGGTATCACATGACTGTTGTTGTACGTGAGCCTCACGATAGCTCCGACAAAAAGAATGAGTTCTTTTTGTTCACTACACTGGTAATCCAGATTTTTGACCACTCTATTATTTGCTGGAACTATAATTCCCCCAGTGTTTTCCACTTCGTCTCTTGCGATAGATCGGTAGCAACGTAATATTTGATCATTCAATTTAGTTTCCAGAAATAATTGAACTATTTCTTGTGAAGCCTTTTTCGTGGGCACAATGCGCAAATAGTGCGCAGGAACGTCTTCCCAGGACTGAAGAATTTGTGTGTTAAGAACTTCATCTTGTAAAATGGAAATAAAGTTATGGATATCAACTTCAGTTAGTTCTTTTAATCTTAGTAGTTCAAGGAGCTGTTGTAAAAGAGGATCTGTCGCTGCTCTAACATAATGAGTAAATATAACACTTGAAAAGGTTGATATCATATGAAAACTAATCCATACTGGTGAGCCTTGTATAGGTGACAGTTGTTTGGGATCACCTGTTGCAATAAGTAAAACACCACCAAAAGGATGCTTTGACTGACGTACGTGTTGTAATATAATATCAATAGTTGCTAGTAATTGGGAAGATAATAATCCAATTTCTTCGATGAAAAGAACATGAAGTCGCTGTAGGGCAGCTAAAAGGACAGGATGGTTCGATAAATTGTCAATTGATTTAACAGCTAATTGTTGCACTGTAAATGGGGAAGCATCAGGAACAGGAATTGAAAAGAGAATGTGGATATGTTCACCGCCCAATTTTCTGGATCTATGGGAAGTTAAAGCTGTCAATTGAGTATTCAATTCTTTACTCATTGCGTAGATTTGAGCTATGAGAAGGAGGTAGGTTTTTCCGGATCCTGGAGCACCCACAAATAAGAGAGATCGTGTGTATATCTTATTTGATTCGATGTATTTGTCAATGGCTGTTACAGCTGAACGAAGAGCCTGTTGTTGCTCCGTAAATGACTCATCACTTTGCTGCGGTTCCTTAGTTATTTCCGGATCAAAATATATTATTTCTTTTGACCGCAACGCCTCTTGATTTGGGAAATTAGGAATGTTTTGCAATGATAATGCATCAACAGCAATGTCCAAACGTTGCTGAAGGAGTTCGTGTAATTGATCTTCACCGTGATCAATAAATTGATCTTCAGTGACTAAGGGCATTTCATCAAAATGCACATTTTGGTTCAAAATGAATGCTTTTAAGTTCTGTATCAAATGATCAATCATTACCATCAGTTTTCTTGTGCTGATAGCAGAATACTGTAACTCGTCTACGATGTATTTGCGGGCAATTACCTTGACGTGCTCTTCTGATGGTGGTCCAGCGGGAATAATGTGGCAGGCTTTAAATGCTTCCAACATGGTAGGTAATCTATAAACATCCAATTCAGTCAGATATGGCGGTCTAAAATAGCCCTGTGTTAATATGAGGTGCACTAGAAACTTCGGAAAGTCATCAGGCAAACACTGTGAAAAGACTACGACGTTGTTTTGAACCTTCTCAAGATCAACATGTGTACAGTACAATGGATTCAATGGGACATCAAGTTGATGTTCGTGCTGAATCTGTTGAAACAGATTTCGCATTTCTTCTACTTCGTAGTGAAATGGATGAAGATTATTACCATGTATCTGTAATATTATAGCCATAATGTTTAGAACGTGAGCCTTTCTAATGCGGACAAGTCTATTTCCACCATCTATCCATTGAGTGTGGTTGATATCTTCATCAATATGTATTTTCGCTTCGGGCAATTTATGAAATGAAAAACATTTAATGTATGTTTCGACCTGATCAATAAATAGAAGTTCCGGAGGACGAAAAGAAAATGCAGTGGTATTGTCTAGGTGGTACGACCCTTGTCTTTGGCTTATTATCAATAGTTCCTGTGATTGTGTAAATTGCCGCCATAATGGTAAATTACGTCGATCTTCAATTACTTTGATAAATTCTTCATTTGGATTATGACGGCGGGGATTGCTATTTAACAATACCGGTCGGTACTCAGGAGGTAATGTTGAAATATGTGTGATATCTTTGTCGTGAATGACGTATGGTAAGTTGCAGGCGAACCAAATCATTTCTGTGAGGGCAATTTGACGACAGTTGGTTTCTTTTTTTCCTTTGTTCAGAATTCTTTGACCCGTAATTTTTTCATTTTGCAGTTCATGGGCGACAACTTCTACATTATTGTCGTTATGGTGCTTTCTTAAAGTAACCTGGGGGCGCTCTTCTAAACCAGCTGCATACTTTGCGAGATAAGCGTGGTTAAATCTTGTATCGGTAAATTGAACGTTTCCAGATGATCGTAGAGCAACGAATAACCTGGCATTTGTAGGTATGTAGTGTTCATGTGGCTGAGTAGGGTACTGATATCTGCCAGCTTTAAATGCGTCATGAAGAGACCAGTCTCCTGAAGCTTCGTTATATTCCGCTAAATCTAGATATTGTAAATTCTTCAAAGCTTTAGGCCCGTACAAATTTTCTTTCTGCTTAAAAGACCCTACAAATGCATACGGATGTCTTTGAACTCGACAGATGAGGGAATCGTCATTAGCTCTACGTTTCAGGCACCGTGATCCTGCTTTGTCACATGAGTGGGTTTGTAGGGTTTGAGCTAGGGCGTTCAGGTGGGAATATTCTTCATAGGACTTAACGATACCATCATTTAAGAGAGAATGAAAATCAGTGGCGGTTAATTCACCAAATAGATCCTTAGTTGAACACTTAATGTTCAAAAAAGCTTCTTGAATCGAATCGTTATGCAATGTTAAACCTGAATGAACATGGGGTTTATTACCAAAACAATTACCACTTTGAAACTCGAACCGCATCCACCCAGTTTTAACATGTCCTAATGGTCTTTCGGGACTATTTAAGATATAGTGCCATATGAGGCGAACAGTTCTTTCCCATGCCCTACACATGATAACGGCATAATTTTGCAATGCGTTACGAAATTTGTTTGATGGAAATAGTTCGGTAATAGCCTGTCGAATAGGAGCTACTCCCATTGTTTCAGTATCATTACATGTCATTGTTAAAAACAAGTGCCATGATCCTTCGCTCCGTTGTATTGCGGACAGTGTTCTCACTTGTTTTCTTGCATCGTGATCATCAAGTTGAATTCCCGTTTCTTTGTGGCTGACGTCAATGTTATGAACGCTTTGATGTCTTGTAAGGTGCTCCAGTCCTTTAGTAGTAACCACTTTTATAGAGTTATGATTCAAAACATCATTTAGTGCGGTATCAAAATTATATTGTAAATAATTTAAATCACGAGATGACAGAGATGTAGAGTCCAAAATGCGAACTGCCATATGATCCGCTAATGTTGCTAAGCGTCGTTTTTTATACGGAGTGTATAATATTGATGGCATAGATCCGGGAATAAAATTTGACTTCATATACCAAAAGATTCTAGGAAACAGTTGTCCATCAGGATAAATAAGGGGCACTGTCCAATCTGGAGTTTTGGCACATATATCTTGTAGAATAGACTGCGCCGCAACTGGAGCCTTTCTTGTCCCTGGACACCTGTTTAGAACTTGTAAGTTACTGTGGTTTAATAGATGGTGACCCATCATGTAGGTATGAGGAGTGTCATAAGCGAGGGCGTGATATTGACTACTAGATGTCATAAAGGGAATTTCATCTTCAGGATATTGAAAGTTCATATTTATACCATATGTTTGTAACAATTGAGCATCATTGAACAGGTCAGGGTCGTCTTCATTAAAATTTGGAATATTGTCCCCTTCAAGATCTTCGTCATGTTCTTCATCAATTGTTTGCATTCTTGTTGTCATAAAATTGGCGCCTCTTTGTAAGATTGGTCCGTAACTTCCTATGAAGGTTTCTGCCGTCTCATTATTTTGAGCAAAATGTTTGCGACATAATCCAACGTGACATTGTCGTTGAGCTTCAGAATGTGGACATTTCCATCGTACTTTATTACAGCAAAAGGGTGTACAACATGTTTCGGAGGAAGCAGGAGGGTGGGAAATTAGAAATTGGTCATGTACAAGACACTTAAAAGATGTTTGGCCTCCGCATGCTTGTAGTATCGATTGACGGGCACTCGTCAATGTCCCTTTACGGACATAAACAGCAAAGGGCATGGCATTGGCAGGGATTTCATGAAATGACGTACCAGAATGTTGCCAATGAAATTCATGATCCCATCGGAATGTAAAAAAACCATCATAATCGAATTCACGTGTTCTTATTTGGGCTCCAAAAATAAGGTTCCATTCGTCAGATGGGGATGCATTGGGAAGCAATACATCGTATTGTTCATTGGTATTGTTGTAAATAATCAAAAAGTTCGATTCCTGTGGTAGTTGGCGGTCGTTCCATGGTTCCAAATTATCAGTAACATGAATATTTGGACATAATGTCTTCATGATTGCAGAAAGTTCTTTAGCCGAATTGTCGAAGTGCATGTCATTAAGATTAAGCAGGGTTTCAGATAACTTGACCTTGGCAGCTACTGTGATGTCCTTATTTGTGTTGGCTACATTAACACAATACTGGATCAGCTCTTTATGAATATCTTGAGATTTATTATCCCACTTTAAAGTAATTAAATGATTATATAACTCGCGAACATGTAAAAAACAGGAAACTGTGCCATAGGTAAGCCAACTGAGTGGTTGAGTTTGTTCACGCAATTGCCTACCGCAGTTAACGTGTAATGGGAAATGACCGTATCCATCATTCGGATGAATAAGTAAGATACAGTCATCGGGATCTTTTGTAACTGGATTATTTGCTGTAAGATTCTGTCTCTGGCAATTGTAGGCGTCAGCTATGAGAAACGCATCACTGAGAGTGGAAAATGTAGCTGACTGGGAGTGTTCCTTAATTAGATGTTGAGGTAGTGGTTCGGTAATGTATAAATCTCTGGTTTGAGATATTGAAGCGTCATCAAATAAGTCACTTTGCTGTGCAAATTCATAGACATCAGATCGATATGCTAATGTTAGGCCTGAAATATACGCCAGTTCGTGATCAATAAGGACTGAAGGACGTCTACTTGAAAGCCTTATTGTCGATAAACCTCCTGAATTCCCTGTTTGGTGAAAAATGGGATATGATGTCGTAAGGCTATTAGTCGATCCATTTTTGACAAGCCTTGATGATACAATTGCTGGAGCAAGGTAATCGGGAGAGCTGGGTAGTACATGTTGAATAATGGGATGAGATGGTACATGGAAGTACTGATTTTTCGCTGATGAATGGACCTTACTTGAGCAAGTTATTACACATAGTCCAAAATCGGGATCGATGATTACTGCTGGTCTTATTGTCCACTTTAGATCTTCTTTTGGGTTGGTCCAGTCTGATCTTGCACCAGTAAAGTAAGACGGATCACTATCAAAAGACTTGAATTCTGGACATATAGTGGACAAATAGTGCTGTGCAGGTAATAAGTGTACCCTTTCTGAGTCAATATCGTCGATAAACAAACAACAGCCAACAGGGCAGCGAATATCAGGATAGCAATAATCGTTAGTAACTTCCATAAGGTCACCTAGTTTTCCTGTTGAAATCTTTGTTCTAAAGTGATGTAAAGTAGAAGTAAGGTCGCGAAAATATGGTAATACAGGATACGTGAATCTCATAGACTCTGACCATAGTGGATAACTACGGTCCCACGATTGCCTGAGTGACCCACAAAAGAAGCGCATGAATTTGTCGTTGTCAATGGTGAATGGAGATGAGAGTATTGACCATATGACTGCTGGCCAGGAATCCTTCCATTTTGGTTTTGCAGTAGCTTCATTGATTTCTGTTGTGGTATAGTTAAAGCAATTTAAACAAACTTCGGAACCATGACCCATACCAAGACGATCTCCAAATTGTCGTTTGATGACATTTCGTTGAACAGGAATTACCATTAACTGCAAATCATAGTCAGGTGTTGAAGTACGGTGACAAACAAAACAAGAAACTTGATTCATTCTTTCTTAGGAAGTAAATTCTTAAAGAAAAAAGGAAATAGTAATAAGAAAAATATAAAGGAAATATAAACGCAATACAAAAGAAGTGGTATTGTAAATTGTTGTCTATGGTGTGACAATGGATAATGGATGCCAAGGCCCTTTAAGCCAGTGTCGTAAGATCCGTATGCATGTGTGTCAGCGGGGGAATAATGAATTTTAGGACACATTTAATAGTTTGTTAGAAGACGAAAATGTTATATTTCAGGTAATAATAATGGTGAAGAAACCTTTAGAATAGTAATCATATACGCCATAATGAAGTATTATATTCGGGATTAAGCCAGTGTCGTAAGTTCTGTATGCATAGGTGTAAGCGGGGGAATTTTTAGGACACAAGTAGGACAAATGTGATAAAAAAATGTTATATTTAAGGTAATAATAATGGTCAAGAAACGTTTACAATAGTATATACGCGATAATGAAGTATTGTATACAAATTGATTTCGAAAAAGTTGTTACAATACCGAATTTATTGATTCATAACGGTGCATGATAATTAAAAGTTTTACAAAAAATGATAAGGGCAAGAAATATTTGTACGTTATGGAGCCCAGCGAGACGAGATTTTGTTAATAATTATGAATTACATTGAAGTTGAATTTAAAGTTAATTCTATATAGGGTCAAGAAGAAAGTGTTAATTTTTGGCGCGCATTGTTAGGGAAATAATATTGTTTTTATTATTGAGCCGAGGGAAGCGAGGCTTTATTTTAGAAAATATAAGGGTTATAAAGGCAATGAATTTAAGAAACTTTCATGAAATTGTATGACATTTTAGGAGACATTGATGGAAATTTAGGAACTCATCACTATTGTAGGACATTTTAGGATACATGTATTTTAAGACACCCGAGACCCATGTCTGCATGGCGTATGGTAGATGTA
This sequence comes from Cephalothrix spiralis, assembly GCA_032353305.1. Classification (NCBI taxonomy): domain Eukaryota; kingdom Metazoa; phylum Nemertea; class Palaeonemertea; order Archinemertea; family Cephalotrichidae; genus Cephalothrix; species Cephalothrix spiralis. The sequence goes on from JAUCNG010062220.1 coordinate 9,350, forward strand.
AGCTATAGGTATAGTGGTTACATGAGAGGCCGTATATATGCAGATATATATATGCATTGAAATTTGTTTTGTTTACATTAGTTAATAGACCCTGCATGATAAAAAAATGGTAATTTTTTGACGGATAAGTAAGTGGATGTAAGTATGTAATGTTATAAATGTTTTTTCTGTACAAATGTACGGATTACGATTGCACATTGTATAATTCAATGAAATGATAATAGAAAACAGATTACGAGGTTCAAAAATAGATTTTTTTAATAGCCCGGTTAATGAAAATGCTGTAGCGTCGATATTATTTGTAATACATTTATTTTTGTAAGATTTATGTGATTGCGCATGTGAAATATTAGCCCAGTGCACATATCACGTGCCGCCTAATGTGCATCTTATTATTATTTTAGATATTGCTTGTATGTGTATTTTTTATGTATTGATACGGCCCTAGTGACTTATAATGAATAAAATTGCATTCATTAATTCGATACATGTGGACCTTTGCACTGTTTTATTCCAAAGTATTATTACAGGGTTTGTACGCTTTTTGTAAATAAAGTTGTGGAACATTTAAGGGCCAGGTAAAGCGCCCAATTCGTGGGGCGGGGGACATGATGTGGTTCAAAATCATATGTTGTGAAATATTTTATACATGAATAGAAAATATAGATTTTTTACGGGATGGAGGGGGGGGGTATTTTGGATATGTTCATCTATAACCCTGAAGGGACCCTATATAAGTGAAACCAAATGTGTTGCAATTAGTTTGATGTTGAGCTATTTTTTTATTTAAATCGACCGGACTAAAATTTGAAATGAAGAATATAAATTCAGGAGGCGTACAAACCCTGGAACAATAATACATTGTCGTGGATATTTATTACATCATATTTACCTGTGTGAGAAACGCTCAAAGATGAATGTACACGTATACGGTCAGGAAATACCATTTCTGGATTGCGACGTAAGAACTTCAGATGCCTAAAAAGGAAAATGCGATGATTAGATGGATTTCGGATTATAATAGTTACTGGTGACTTAATTTTTTGACTTAATATATTATAAAGCATAATAAATACGGGAACGGGTGCGTAAGTCTCTTGATTTATATCGATTAAAAAAAATGGGAACACTCTGCGGTCATATATCACTAATTATGCTTATTTTGACATTTAATGAGCTGTAGCGTCGAAAATATTAATGACGTTGAGGGTGAAAAAAGAGAGATTAGGTAGCCTTTATTCGTAAAATGGATGGTAATGTAAAATAATATAATTTTAAAGAATTAGGTGTTAAGACTTAATGGTATACAGACAAGACATGTTGTAGGGTGTAAAATATGTGGGCCTGCTTTTACGAATGATACGACATCGTAGATGATAGAGGCTGATAATGTGTATCGAATTGTCATTTAATGTGTATTTATTTAGGTAGTTATTTATAACTGATTTTGAAGTATAAATTTAAATAGGCAGTGGCGTCCGATGGGTCCAAATTTTTAAAACCGGAAAAAGCGAGAGGGAAAAAGCTGAGGCCTTTTTTCAGTCCTCTTTAATGTCGTTTGGCAAAATATTGAGAATTTTTCCACATTTCTAAGTTTCAGTGCAAATGTAGGCCTACCTCATTTATTGCGAGTATGATATGTCAGACATCCTATGTGCCAAAATGCCAGTGATTGATCACTGCTTAAGCTGGCATTGCAAGTGCAATGATCACTATAGTAACCTACTTCTTAGATATACCTAGCGCTGAGCTAATACCTAGCGCTGAGCTAGTGATAATGCATGCCCTTTTTTATTTTTTATTTAAAATTGTTCGCTGATCGGGGGAAGTCGATGGAAAGAAATTAAATGGTGAATAATTTTTGAAGAATGAATAGGCAGGGTATCTATATATAATTTGTTAAGGTATATTGTTTTATAGAAGTATATATAGGTGAAATAGACGTCCAATTTCATGAAATATTGGACAAATATAGAAATCCTATATATATATTTTATAGAACGAGTAGTACAGGCGAACCCCTTAATCCGCCCCTGGGAAGACCTTTTGTAACGATATTTTGTTCTGAAGTTGAAGGGTAAGGTAGTAGATATGACTTTTACACTCGGGCGTTGATATTCCGAGGCCGAAGAATTGGAAGAAAAAAATGTAAGTGTTTTATACTAGTAAAAAGGAATATTGAACAATTTTAATTCACCAAATGTTTGAGATCCCGCAGAATTCGAAGAAATGTAAGATCCCGTGGAACTGAAAAAATCAGTGGTTGACTATCTGTAAGGTATGTAGATCACACTACGGGCTTAAAAAACATATATTTATTCTATCGTCGGGTCCGTACTTTTTCACCAATGTTCAAAAAATGGTTGTGGTGATTACTGAATAAAAAAATCTGCGGTATATCAAAAAGCATTTGCAGAAGACATGCAAGATGGCGCAAAAGTTTAAAAAAGGTCTTCAATGTAACGTAGTAGACTTTGACTTTGGTCGTATATGAACAGTTTGATAAAAAATAATGAGAGAAGGCACTTTGAAATGAAAGTTGTAAAAAACGGTTCCTTCAATTTTGAAATTATTTTTAAAATATTAAATAGTCTTGAGATATGGTTTAAAATGTATTACAATTTAGAGGTTGTTTTTTGTCTTCGGTATTTAATGATTATAGACCAAAATTTATACAAAATATAGGACTTAATATTTAAAAAAATATATTTTGTTGTAATGCGATGAGAATTGGCAGGACTATAGGTATTATGCAAAAGGTATGCTAATGGAGTGGCATTTACAGTACACTAGTATTATAGGATTTCAATTATATGACTTTGAAATGAAGAAGGAATAATTTTGCTACATTGAATTGAAATGAGAAATGAATTTACCTACAAGTTTCTTAAATGTTGCATCGAAGACAGTAAGATGACATCAGCTGCTAGTTCACCATATACAATGAATAAGGTATGTCCTGTAAAAATTAAATATACGATACACATTAAAGGGAAGTAATGTTGATCGGGACGTGGGTGAATCTCGAAATATTACAAGTGTTAACAACGGAGAAGTGACAGCACCCGATGCCTGATATTTGAGGAGACAGACCTTATATACTTTGTAAGTGTATAAAAGGTGTACTACAGGACTATTATAATATATTGAAGGAAAATTGGACTGTTTGGTGAAGCAGTGCATGGTTATTGTCATTGTGTCAAGTGATTTGTTGAATATACAAAGGAAACGATATAAAGAACAAATTTGTAATTTTGTACACGTGTTCTTGCCGAAAAAATATAAGGGGAGGGAAAGGAGGATAAATAAGCATTCAAAACTCACCAGAATATGTACATTAAAGTTGAATTCCTTGATTTATATAATTGGATACATTTTGTTTTAATGTGGAGGTAATTGTTTTAGGATAAGCTGGAAAAAATAAAAATGATATGAATACGAATTATATTTGATGACAGTCAGATACAGACACACGAGGCCAATGCACAGTGGATATAATACAGGTATAAGAATGCCGGGACAAAACCCTATAAATTTATCGTGGAAATTCTGAATTTTTGGACTTGATAGCCATTAATAACACGGAAAAGGATACTGAAACCCAAATTATAACCCACATGGAGATTTGTACGCCCAGCACCACTGATACAGGCCCCCCACTCTGGCCCTCCGAAAAAGTAGGAAAGACAAGTAGGAATTTAAAAACAGAACAGAAAGCGATTTTTTGAGATTCCGACTTCTTCTTTTTGACACTGTCAGAAAATAAATTAATGGTGTTTCAATCAATGTTCATAGTATATTAATAGCCATTTTACTAACATGATATAAGTTTTTTCAAATAATGTAGACTGTGGTATAGTATGAAAGAAGTTTCTAAATACAGAAAATAATAAATATATACATGTAGATAGTAAAGATCAATTAACAAAAGATTTTACTAAGTAGCCGACTTCAAAAAATAATTACATATATGAACATACATGTATACATACATACATATCTAAATAGTATTAGCCTTCAATGTCATTTATGACAATAATAGACTGATATGACTTATAAGGGAATTTAAAAACTGAACAAAACCAGCAGCCATAGGAGATTATTTGAGATTTCGACCTCTTAGAAGTCATTGTAGACCCCTCTTTTGAAAAAAGTAGGAATTGCAAGGAAAAGTAGGAGAAATTTAAGAAAGTAGAAAAAGTACGCCCAGTGGGAGGCCTGCTCATATGAACTCATGCAGTTGATCATAATGTGGTAAAAAACTAGTACATCTGATATAAAATTGAAGAAATTCGAAGGGTGTAAAAAGTGTACAAAATTTGGAAAATAATTCCAAATTGCAACGAAATGTCAGACTTACATTTTATGAAATTTAAGTCGTACACGAAGTTTTGACATTGGAAAAGCAAGGGCCGTAGGTAAGTAAAGGTCAACACGTAAAACGTACATACAGACTACGCCCAATTTCAAAAGTTGATAACACGGTTCTTCACATCATGGCATTTCCTTTTCTTTGTTATGTAAACAAATTATTTTGATGAATACAACCTTTAACAGGGGGCTACAAAGGTTAGATTCAAATTCCCAAATCTTGTGAATGAAGGTACCGGTAATGCGAACTAATGTGGATAGAACCAGATGTAAAAGCCAAACCTCTGAGCTTTGTACTTATAGCCATGTGTTAAATTTTTTTCTATATATAAAACATATGAAGAAATCCCAGCCCATAGTCCTGTAGAGACAGATAGCGACCGAGATAGTGTCCCTGCCTATGATGCATAGCAGTGCAGTGAGCAATCGTAGCGCTAACTTTCAGCCGCTAAGGTGGGCTATTTAGACATTTTGCCCATAGTACCTTTTAGGCATCAACATGCTTTCTTTGTCACTAAGCCATATACTTTAAATAGTGTACGACAAAAAAAATGCACAATATACTTATGAAGGGTGATGCATATATGGTAGGTACTACTAATATCATGGTATGGCCA
>JAUCNG010063331.1:0-14291 GCA_032353305.1 Cephalothrix spiralis
GTTTACTAAAGTAGACTAGGTAAATCTTATTAGTAGTTTACTATAGTAGACCAACACATCTAACATCCCCGTTCACATGTTGGAGGCCCGGGGGCGTCATCATATACGTGACGTCATACGATTTTTTTTGTTTTCTCAAAAAAAATCGAGAATTATTTTTCCCCTTTTTCTTTTCTCACTCTCAAAAGATTTTCTTTTCGTCTTTTTAACAAGTTCATGAAACGGATGACCACTAGTTGTAAGTTTTGTACAGTATTTTTACCATAAGACAAAGACACGACTAAGCAAATAAATCAAATCAAATCGGATAACGGGGACAAATTTTAAATAAAAATATATGTAATAGGTGTCCGATTGGTTTCAGGGGTTTGCTATTTGGACGTGCCGACTATTTTGGACTCATATATTAAGGTACGGGCTTATTTTAAAAATTGTTTTCCAAACCGAAACGAAAATAGTTTTAAAAATGTTGAAGGTTCTTATTATTGGCGACAGTCATATTTGTCGTTTACGAAAATACGTGTTGGAAAATAGGATTATGTACAATTTTGGTTTTGGGGAGGAAGTACAAATTATATATGTGGCTACAGGAGGGAGGACTTTAAAGAAATTTTTGAAACTTGACAGGGACGTAATCTTAAGCTCCAAACCGGACCTTATTATTGTTGGGGCAGGGTCAAACGACCTTTGTGAGGTCCGTTTAAAACCAGAATCTTTAGGTTTTAATATGTTTCGATTTTTGGAAATTTTAAACCAAAGATTAAACGCAAAGGTGGTATTTTTACAACAGTTTAGACGACTATTTAAGTCAAGAGAGTACAATAACAAAATCGATATGTTAATCACAACATGAAAATTCGATTAGAGAATGTTTCATGGGGTAAGTTTTGGTACATCAAATATTTTAGTATGCACAGTTCATTATTCAGTCGAATTGATGGACTACATTTGTCCCCTATAGGATTCGAAAGATTTTATCGAAATATGCGGGACATTATTCTGATGAAGTTAGCGAAATAAAACATACCGTTTCAATGATCTTTTATATACTAAATTTAATATTATTTATTCTCAGGTTTATTTTCATAACAAAAAAAAATCGAATTCCATTACAAAATCGGACATGTCACTTGAATGCCAGCGATGTTACAGGGGGGCCCCATGCCGTACTTTACAGCAGTGCCTGGTGTGCATGCGATTGTTCTGCGTTCAGTGCTACAATCTCATGTACAGGCAAGGCAGCTGTTCGGAATGTCAAAATTCTTTTACCGAAGAATTTTACATTCCAGAACTACGGTATGGTGTCCAAATGCTAGGCGGACCTGGAGACAGGAGGGAATTTATAAGTGGCCAGTGGTATAGTACCTGGGAAGAGGGGGACAATGACAGGGTTTATCTGTTAGAGCCCGTCGCCGACCCAGGAGACGTCATATACGCAACGATGACGTCAAATAGACTATACGAGGTCACTCCTTCCTGGTCGGAGATGGTCATTTCCCATCTCCGTTTGGGAGTTGCGAACTCTATCCTTCATCTATTGTCCGCCTGGTTCTAGGTCACACATCAAGGGACTAGCGAAACAAAAAATAAGTACATTAGACCGAAACAAGAATAACTTTAAAAACGACTATAAACATAAACAAAAATTTTGTACCATTTTCCAGGTGGAAATAAAACATGCAAGTACAGCCATTATTTAAATTGGCCTGCGCCTCATATATTGATTGGGCTGTAGGGCAGGGCCAAGTCGACCAATTTGGACCCATCCTCTATGGATATAACGGGATTTTGTCAAAAAGGCTAACAATCATAAAAACCGGTTACTTAGACGAAATTCGAACAATGAAATTTAGAGTAAATTTTTGGGAACAGCTGTCGGCTCTCGTTTTCGCATATCCGAATCTTAGGTCGTTGGAGCTTCATGGAAATCGAGTTGAGGGAGATCTTATGGGCTCCATTTCAAAAGTTATGCGGACGGAGGTTTCGTATTTTCGGAACCTTACGACGCTTGATGTGTCAGCCCACCATGTGTTGCGAACATCTAAGGCCTTCTATGTAGCAGTCATTAGAGGCGCAACACAATTGAGCAGTATAATTTGTAATGATCAGACCGCCCGGTTTATAGTTGGAAAGGCGGCACTCGAATGGGCCTACAACAATGGCGATACAACGCCTAAAACTAGGCCACTCAAACGGCTGGCGATTTTTCGATGGGACTCGATGTGTCAAACTATTCTGACACACCATTTCCCTAAGATAAATCGGTTGATGTTGAGTGAAGTATCAAGCCCATTTCATTTTTCAACTTTAAATCTCCCTCTTCTTACATATTTCATATTAGTATCATCGGTTCGAAAATCGGTGCCTTTAAATTATTTATTGCCTTTATTTGAACGACACCACCAGATAACGGAAGTACTCTTGGGGGGCATTGTAAAAGTTAAAATTTCGGCAATCTTATTTCGGCTGCCGCGGTTACGTGATTTGACGCTTAATATGGTGCACCAGATCGGTTATCGGCGACGCCAGGTATGTGCAAGGCGCATCATTTCCCCCGGTCATCGACTTGAAACACTCCAGCTGATGATCGAACGTGGCGCATCAGAGGCGCGATCGATAAATCGAGAACTAAGGTTCCTATATTCTCTTTTAACAAACCTCCAATGTGTACAATGCGTAAATATACCAAGTATGACGTTTGAATATTTGAGCCATTCCGAATTTAAACCTCCAAGGTTGGATCTCATTGCCATCGGCGAGGATATAGAACATGACGGATACTGTAAATATGAATCCGGAGCTTTTATTGGGGGTGCATGGCATAGGTCGATATCTCGATATCCGCTCCTGCGACATCGACATTTTAAGAGTGCGCTATTTGGTGACTAAGAGGTTGTCTCAATTTATTTCAGTATGATTGTGACACGAAAATGTTTGAAAGCTGGGGGTTTTAGATATGAGATTAAGAGTACGTCGTGTTCCAGGTTACAGATTCAGCCCATTTCAGTAAATGATAATTTATCTGTATTTCCAAAAATAGTATCTTGTATTAAGCGAAGTATGGAAACACATATGCAAGATGATGACCTTCGGAAGGTCGATTCAACCCTAGTCTTGACAGCGGTTCTGTCATTAGATTCCCCCGAAATCTTACGATATATTCTGGGGTATGTTTTGACTCTCAGGGTGGCCCCCTCGTACCTGGTTCACTTACTAAATTATTTAGGCCCCGGAAATGAGTATGCCCAGTATGTATTAGAGTTTATAGATAGTTTGGTTTATATTCCGCCCAGCGAATCAATGGAGCTGGTTCGCGGACGGGAAAATGGTGGTTGGGTATCACAACGGTTAAATAAAAAGGTGCGAAATTATTACAGAAAAAACGATCATTTCTGGCGGCATCACATGAGTGGGGTAAAGTGTACGTTGTGTGACGTAGTGATCCCCGCGTATTCAAAATTTTACGGTCCAAACCCTTTTTGCATATTAATGCCCTGTTGTAAAGCAATTGTGCATACGGCGTGCTATGACAACCATATTAAATTAATTCCTAGGGAAGGGGGTACCCAACAGATCACGAAGGGATTTAGAACCATATGTAATGCGTGCGGAAATTATTTGGAAAAAGATGGATCAAATAATTGGGAAATGAACGACCATTGGTATTATCCGTTTAATCTAAATAAGCAGGTGAAAAAGTTTGAACGAAATCACCCATATATACGTAACCATTTAGATAAACAGGAAAATCAATATTATAACCATCAAATTGGTGAGGTGATAGATTGTTTGGCAGCTGGCCGTGTTAAAATATGGTCGTGGGAGAGATAAGTAATTTGCGTATTTTTTTAAAATTGTAGAATGAAAAAAAAAACAAAAACAAACAACAACAACAGAAGCAAAACGAAATCTGAAATTCAGTCCTTTATGTTTTTCAGGATGTATCCTGTTGCGTTAGTTTTCTTGGTTCGTTATTGGATCCGCTGCGTCATGACCGGACGCGTAAATAGTCTAGGGGAGCCCCTACCCTCTTTCAAATGCGACGGTATTGTCGACGGTTTTAGGCGTTTTGGCCTGCGACGGCTAACCCTTTCGGAAAACGAGGTTTCTTACAATCTCATGATATTGGCCTTACAATATTTTCCAAATTTACAAGAAGTTTATTTGCGCAAAAATAGAAAAATGACAAAATTAAATCTTGCAACATGTGCGTCTTTGCAAACGAGCCAGATCGCAACCGCACTCCTATATCTAAAGAGACGATGCCCGCTATTAACCGAAATAATTGTTAACGCGGATTCGGCTGATGAATTACCCCAGATTTTGATCCCTCACGTAACCACTATCCAAATGAAAGGTCATGATGCAAATCGGACGGATGTTATGCAAATCATGCCCTTTCTTCGTTTAAATTGTATGAATATCACTCAGGTGGCCCTTTATCAAATTAACGATATAAATTTATATATTTTGTTCGATACCCTTCATAATTTAAAAGAGTTAGAAATAGAAAACAAAGGTTTTGACGGAATACATCGAATGACCTTCGGAAATTGGAATGGCAAGTCAGTTTTAAAAGGGTACAAATCTCTTGATTGTTTAAAGATTACCTTAAGTCCCTGTGGGAAAGTTAGTCAAGGTTTTCAAAAATCCTTGGAAAATTTAATCATAAACCAGGTTGGCCCAAAACATGTTTGGCTAGAAGCTGGACACCTAGGGATCGATATCGAGTATATCGAAGAACATATCCCGTTTATCACTTTAATTTCGTATTTTCGGATCCCCCAAAAAGGACAATTCCGATATAACAAATTTACCTTCATCTCAAAAGTTAAGGGTCACGGACACTTAAGGGCAACTGAAAAGTTTTACTTTTTGGACATTGTGGGGCTTGAGGATATTTAGGTTTCGAAAACTCGGACATCACGTTCTCAGACTCATTGCGTGTAAATAAGGAACGTCATTTCGTCACAGCGAATACCTTTAAAAGTTCGTAAGCATTACTGCGATATCCACCGTATTTTCCGATAGTAGGGTCGACTAACGCTGTTCTCAGAAAATTGTAATTAAATTGGGGCTAGTCCCTTCGATTGAAGTTGTGACCTAAACTTAAAAAAAAATTTGTATATAAATGAATTGGTATGGAATGCATGAAACGGACGTCTCATCTAGATTAATATACATCGAAGGCGACGGGATTTGGCTTGGCGCTTCCATCTAAATTCAGTTAAGTACAAACCTTCGATATTTCATTCTTAGATTGAGAAAATCCACTATAGACAAATTCTGAGGTAGGCCTAGAATTTGATATTCTAAGACGATCGGGTAGTATAAACAATGATAACAGGCGAGCGCGATAAAAGAAAAAAATTGCATATAATATACGAAAAAAAATTACGTCGTGACCACTGAATATCAACTTATTGCAGAATAAGTAAAATAAAAACGTCTTTATAATATTATGAGCCTAGCTCGTACATTTTATTTCTTTGCAGAAGGATATACTTACATCTGTCAAATAATCTGCGTGATAGGTAAGCCAACACATTGACTGATACACTTTAATACACATTTTATTGACTGATACACACTCAAGTACATTTTGATAGGTTATTTTGAGACAGACCTATTTTCCTAAAAACATATTGATTTTATTCGCGAGAATATGGATGCCGAATACTTTAGACCTGGAAATACTTCAACCCCGAACCCTCGTCCCAAAGACGACTATTTAGAATCGACTGTAAATCATGACGATCACGGTAAGATTTATGATAGCGAAAATGAAAAACGGGTCAAGTTTTTAGCCGACATGGATAAAGCTGAAACAGGAGGAGCAAAATACTCCTCGTCCTCTATGGATTTCGGGCTAGGGGATACCTCAAAACAATTACAAATGCTTCTAAATAGCAACGGGGCTAGTATGACCTTAAGGCCCCCGAAGTTTTCGGGCCAAAATGAAAGGTTTCGGACCTGGTTGCGAAAATTTGAACTGTTCTCAAGGGCCCATGATCATGATGATAATTTCAAATTAGTTCAGGTTCCGCTGTATTTAATCGGGGGTGCCCAAGATTATTATTGGATTCTTAGCGACCAAGATAAATCATCATATGACTATTTGATTAGGGCCTTTTTAAATAAATACGACAGCCGTGCTCAAGATTGGATACTTGAGACTGACCTTAATAATATCGTACAGAAAGAGAATGAACCAGTAGCAGAATACTTAGACAAAATAATGTCCTATTGTTCCAGACTCAAAAAGAATCCCGGTGAGCATATTTCGTTAATTATTCGAGGATTACAGCCACACCTTAAGGCGCGATTATTAGATAAACAGCCTACTAGTATTGTTAGCTGTGAAAATCATTGTAGAACTGCGGAATTAATTGCCAAAATGACGGAAAAGAAACCCTCTACTACGGTAGCTCAGGTAGCGAGTATCGGAACTGAGGAGGTCAGTAATTTAGCGTTAGTCACTAGAGGGCTTTGGGAGTTAAAAGATGTTTTTAAAGATCTTATATCACATGTTAAGCTCGTTAAACCAAGTATGGCCGAGACATCGGTAAATGTTCTCCAGACAACGGATGGTCGATCTATTTGTGAATGTTGCATGAAGGTAGGCCATACAGCACGGTACTGCCATGAAGGGCAGCAAAGTATGGATGACTCGGGGGTAAATGTTCTTCGAACAACGGATGGTCGACCTGTTTGTGACGGCTGTATGAAGGTAGGTCACATAGTCAGGTATTGTCATGAAGGGCGGAAACCTACTGTTTCAAGACCCCCATCCGAGATTAGATGTTATGAATGCAATAATGTAGGTCACACCAGAACCAATTGCCCTTCAATTAGGTCCACTCAAAGGGATACTCGGCGTCCGAGCTGGCCAAATTCTGGGGAGCGAAATGCGGATCAATATAATGATCGACCACAGTTTAGTCAAGATTCACGAAACGATAGTCGGGGGGCGGGTTCAAGGTCAACTTCCCATCCTGAAGATAGGGGCCAAAATAGAGAGAACTATCCGCGAACGGCCCGTAGGTCAGGACCTATAAATCAACAGTTTTCGGGAAACTCCCAGAGACGATTTTGAGTACCCCAAATGATCGTCTGTTATACCAAAGGGGTGTACCGATAAATGTTATTAACGAATCCGGAACTGATTTGCATGTTCCGAATTCAAGGTTATGGGGATATATATTGATTGGGTGGTATGTTGTAAAATATGTTTTTAATATGATTATGAGTACTATTGGGCTTGTAAATCAAATTTCATTTCGTCATGTATTTAGCCTAGTTAAGGATACTGTACCGGTTCCATATGAAAAACATGAAAACATTATTCATTGTTACATCAAGAAAAAGCCCATCATAGCTTTACTTGATTCGGGAGCCGGGATTACACTTTTATCCAGTACAGTATATAATATCCAGGATTTATTCAATTTTCAAAAATTAAAACCCTCTAGAGTGGCTGGGGCTCGAGGCGTAAGTGGGCATACGATGCGTATCCATGGCACGATTATCGTCCCAGTGACGATCAAAGGCAATGTTTACGAAATTGAGGCACATGTAAATAAAATGGACCATTATGATATGATCTTAGGTCATACATTTTTGGCGAAATATTCGGTAAAGATAGATTTTAGCAAAGAGGTTTGTTATATCGCTGATGATCCTTTTCCATATCCCATGGGGCTAAAAGCCTCATGGCCACATGTCCGCGTAGTGGCAAATCGTCAGTTTATTATTCCTGCTCATTCTGTCACAAGAATACCAGGGCAATTACAGGCCCGAATAGCAGATAATATGGAAGGGATATTTATAATGGATGCGTCCACTGTTAAAAAGTCAGATCTCGATTCCGCGGACTTACTAGTGCGAACGCAGCTATCATCTATTCCGGTTTTATTTCGGAATAAGTCTGATTCAGATATCACCATTTATAGGCATACAACAATTGGGACTTTTTGGCCCATTACTATTGATGAGCTAGTACTAGATAGAGCTTCGGCAATAAATACCACGGGTCAAGGTCAATCCGATTTACCAAATGTTGACTTATCAAAAGCGGCATTGAACAAGCGGGAAAGAGACCAGCTTCTTGGTCTTTTAAAGGAATTCCGCAGATGTTTTGCGAACCACCCGTCGGAATTGGGTCGGTCAACCGAACTAATGGTTGAAATAGATGACGGAAATAATCGACCGGTGCAATCGAGACCGTATCGTACGGCCCCGCATATTCGCGAAGAAATAAATCGTCAAGTCGGCGATATGCTTAAGCGGGGGGTCATTGTTGAAAGTACGTCACCCTATTCCAGCCCGGTTGTCATGGTAACTAAGTCAAATAGTAAAGATCTCAGATTCTGCATCGATTTTAGGCGTCTCAACAAAAACATAAAATCGATCGACCTATTTCCTTTACCCCGGATAAACGACCTGTTAAGCGAGATGGGGTCCAGTCAACCCCATTTCTTTAGTATTCTTGATTTAGCGTCGGGGTACTGGCAATGTACTTTAACACCATCTAGCATGCCTAAGACCGCTTTTATTACTGAAGACGGGCATTTTGAATTCACAGTCCTACCCTTCGGTATTGTTTCAGGCCCTTCAAATTTTCAGAGGGGTATCATTAAACTTTTTAAACCATATATTGGGAAGTGGGTTCTCTGTTATATTGATGATATTACCATTTATTCAAAAACTATGGCAGAACATTTGCAGCATTTAAAAATCGCTTTTCAGATTCTCTTAGATGCAAATTTAAAGTTAAAATCAGAGAAGTGCTTTATGGCGCAAACAGAAATAAAATGTCTAGGTCACATAGTTGGAAAAACGGGGTTGAAATTGGATCCCAGTAAGACCAGTTTGATTTCCAAGTACCCAATACCACGAAATCTCAAGAACATTCGTTCCTTTTTAGGGTTATGTACTTACTACAGGCGTTTTATTAAAGATTTTAGCAAAATTGCGGCCCCTATGAATGAGTTACTACGCAAAGATGAAAAGTTTGTTTGGAATGACAGACGCCAACAGGCGTTTGACACACTAAAGATTGCATTAACAAGTGAGCCCATCTTGGCATTTCCAGATTTTTCATTGGAATTCTTAGTATTCTGTGACGCTTGTGGGGTTTCGTTGGGGTATTTACTGTGTCAAAAACAAGGGGGACTTGAACGGGTTATCTGTTATGCAGGGAGAGCCGTTTCCAGACTGGAACGCACTTACACTATAACAGAGTTAGAATGCTTAAGTCTAATATCAGCCTTACGCCATTTTCACCAGTACTTGTATGGGAGACACTTTGTTGTGATAAGTGACCATTCAGCCTTAAAATGGCTTATGTCTATTCCGCTAAGGGATTATGCAAATATGAGGTTAACCCGATGGGCCCTCTATGCTAGTCAATATTCATTTACCATAGTGCACAGAGCTGGAAAAGCGCACGGGAACGCCGATTCGATATCTAGGATGCCTTTCAAATTAGAGGGATGGGATAATGAGGTCATGGTCACACGACCTGAAAATGTCCACGACGGGCTGCTGGTTAATCCCGGGAACAATTCCGAGACCAACCTGACAGGTCCAGGCTCAAACGAGCCTGAAAATGAGGTCAATGGGTCAGGCTCAAACGAGCCTGAAAATGAGGTCAATGGGTCAGGCTCAAACGAGCCTGAAAATATGGTCAATGGGTCAGGCTCAAACGAGCCTGAAAATGAGGTCAATGGGTCAGGCTCAAACGAGCCTGAAAATGAGGTCAGTGGTTCAGGCTCAAACGAGCCTAAAAATCAGGTCAGCGACGCAGAAGTAAGAGACTCTGAAGACTCACCACAAACGTCTGCTCATGAACCAAAAGACAATATCTTTGATATAGCTAAAATCCCTGTCAAAAGTTTGGATGTTTTAAGGAATGTCAGATACATAAGGTCTTTGCAGGCAGATGATTATGATTGTAAGCACATGTATAGGTACCTCAATAACAGAGTTTTACCTCCAAATAATAAAGTTGCTAGGGAAGTAGTTTTGACAGCTGACAGTTTTTATCTAAATGACGACAAGGTCCTGTTTTATGTGCCACGACCTTTTCGTAGGGGCTTAGTGGTTCCTCATTGTTTGGTCGTGCCCCGTGAGTTGCGTTCGACAGTTCTGTTCGGTTGTCATGACACCAGTCTGGCGGCCCATAATGGTCTAGACAGGGGTTATGCACTCTTAAAAGAGAGATATTTTTGGTTGGGTCAATATTCTGATTTAAGCCATTGGATCAAGAGCTGCAAACAATGCTCAACAAAAAAGGTCGCTCATAATCGAGCAAAAGCACCACTTATTCCAGTTCAGGTGGGGATTCCATTTGAGAGGGTTGCGATAGACATATTAGGTCCATATACTCAGACAACAAAGAACAATAAGTACATTGTTCTGTTTATTGATTATTTTAGTCGGTATGTGTGCGGGGTGGCTCTGCCAAATATCATCGCCTCGACAGTGGCAATCGCGATGTTTGAAGAAGTCATATGTCGGTTCGGAGCTCCAACTTATTTGGTGTCAGACTTGGGCTCTAATTTCACTAGTAAACTTTTTAAGCAGGTATCGACCTTATGTGGTATTAAGCAACATTTCATTACGGCTTATAATCAACATTCAAATGGGCTTTTAGAAAGAAACAATGCCTTTGTGGCTCAAGGTCTAGCGATGTTTTGTGAGAAAAATCAGAAAAATTGGGATGAGTATTTACAAGCAGTGCTTTTTGCGCACAGAATTACACCAAGCGTGGATAGTACCACTTTTAGTCCACATTTCCTAATCTTTGGTCGTGTGGCAAAATTACCAATAGATATCTTGTATAATCAACCCTTGGAAATTCCACTCAACCCGCATGCTCATTTAGAGTTGATAATATCGAGATTAAATGTTGCGCATGATGTTGCGAGGGAAAATATAAAAAAGGCCCAATTACGGATGAAAATTCGTTATGATGATCACAATACTAAAGAACCATCTTACAGAGTCGGAGATTTTGTCTATGTTTACACACCTGTCGGGAAAGCTGGCCTCTCCAAGAAGCTAATCCATAATTTCCATGGTCCCTATTTTATTGTAAGCAAGTTAAGCCCCGTGAACTTTAAAGTAAGAACAATGAAAAATAGGTTGGTAGAGACAGTAATTCATGCAAATCGAATGAAGAAATTTTATCATAGAGAAGATCGACCAATAGAGCCACCAACATACATTCCGGAATCGTCAAAAGATCTCCAGTTAGATGATATTCCACTCGAGAGTTTTGGGCTGGATGACGAAGCCCATGAAAATAGCCCAGGGGGCACTCAAGCCAAAGCAAATGAAAATAGCCCAGGGAGCACTCAAGCCAAAGCAAATGAAAATAACCCAGGGAGCACTCAAGCCAAAGCAAATGAAAATAGCCCAGGGGGCACTCAAGCCAAAGCCAATGGAAATAGCCCAGGGGGCACTCAAGCCGAAACCAATGAAAACAGCCCAGGGGGCACTCAAGCCAAAGCCGATGAAAATGAACTACCATCAGATCGGGGAATAAATATTCCGATCCCCGAGGGCTCGCCCAATGATTCTACGAAATCTCAAAATGAAACACAAGATAATGTTTATAAGGTTAAAAAAATTTTGTCCAGTAAGATCCTCAATAAAAAGAGAATGTACCTTATTTGGTGGGAATCATACCCAGAAAGTGAGGCTACGTGGCAACCTGAGGAAGATGTACTTGATCCTTCTTTAATCCGGGAATTCAACAGAAGAACTAGACAATATAATAGAGGCAAACATAAATAACTAAATGTTTTCTCCTCTGTTTTCAGAGAGAATATAAAGTAGCTGGGTGGAAGAAAATGTTTCCAATAGGTAAATGGTGGGTGGCAGTAAGTACCTTTCTTTTGTGGGTTGTGGAGGCTGATGACAGAACAATAGTAAGGCAAAATTTTGGGGTTTTATTCACGCATTTGGGAGGGGTCGATAATGGGGCCTCGTTTTGGACACACACTTTCGCAATTCCATTCCCTCAGGAAATCGCTGAGCAGCCTAAACAGGATATGGACAAATGTGGAGCCGCAATTGGGAGTAAAGCAATGAGTCTATGTAAGACATTTACACGCACAGCGAATCAGTTAGTTCAACTTAGAAATAAGGCAGCGAAACGAATCTCAAATCAGATTCAACTTCTTAAGAAAATAGTACCTTTTAGGCATCATTATGGAAAACGGAGACGGAAAAAGAGGTGTGCTTTCTGTTTTATAGGTGACATAGCCGCTAGTCTATTTGGGACTGCCGACCAACATGACCAGAATGTCCTTATTGCGCATGTCGATAAAATTGAGTCAAAAGTAAACTTTACATTGAATGAAGTAATTAAGATAGATCAGGAGCTTTCATCTTTTATGAATGCTACCGATTTTCACTTGAATCAGGCCATTGAGATGGCAGATATAAATCATATGGCTGTTAAAGGCTTGCAACGGAAATTTCATCTCATGAATAATAATGTTGATGGAGCTGTTGGGGTTTTGGCAACATTTTTGAGAAATTTAGCATTGCATCAGGAAAGCATGGCGGTCATCGAAACTCAAATTGATCGTTGGGTAGACGGTACTAGACGACTACTGGAAGGATTCCTTCCCATGGAACTAGTCAACCCTGAACGGCTCGAATCGGTGATTCGGGAAGTAAGAAAGTCTTTGTATAGACGAAATAAACTTTTTACGTTGGGTCACCAAGAATTGGGTTATTACTATCAAAGGAGAAATATTGTATATGGGAGGACAGATAAACACTTGTATATTACGATCAAAATTCCGCTGCAATCAGCAAGTTCATATTTTGACCTATATTCGGTCACCGCTTTGCCGGTTCCTGTAAATGCAACGACCACGAACGCTACGAAAATAGTAAATCTTCCGGCATTTTTTGGGGTAACTGAGGATGCCAAATATTATACGGAATTAACTGCTGACATTTATGCGACTTGTACTGGGCATGATGTTATGGTTTGTAAGTCGATTTTGAGCATGAGACATCGAGCTGTGCAGTCATGCAGTTCGGCGTTGTTCTTTGATCTCCCTGAAGACGTGATGAAATATTGCACCTTTCGATATCAACCTCAAGGATTATATGAGGGGGCGATTGAAATTAACCAGGGTCTTTATTTAGCAAGTGGGTCAGAACCGTATTGGTCACTGAAGTGCGAAAATCATCGAACCAAACAAATAGCCGGTTGCAATTTCTGCCTTTTAAGAATTAGTTGTGGGTGCTGGATTTACGGCAGTAAATTTATGCTTCCAAGCAAGATTTCAAATTGCGAAGGAAATTCACAAAAGCCTACTTATGTAGAAACTGTAAATTTAGCCGTCTTAAAGACAGTATATGAGCATGTAGATTTTGGTTTAGTTACGGGATCTAGTCAGTATTCAAATTCATCTTTACCAGTACCAAATTTTGACACTTTGGACCAAAGGTGGGAAAGAGTGGCGACATCGGAAAAGAAATTTTCATTAGATTTTAAGAAATTAGTTGCTGCTTCAACTCAGCGTAAGAAATTATTTAAGACCAAAGCTGATGCGTTGTGGAGTGAGGCTTATGAACGACCGAAATCGAGACCTGGGACTGGGAATTCGTTTTTCGAATCCATTTTGAAGGGATTTGACGGTATAAATTTTAACATTCTACCAGATTTTTCTTCTATGATGGCAATATTTTTGGGGGTAGTAAATACAATTTGCAATTTATACCTTCTGTGCAAAGTACAGAGACTAGCATTTCCCGTATCGGTAGCTACGGCCGCCTCTGTTATTCCTTTTTCGGAACTCTCAAACAATACTATGTTAGATGTCGAAAATCGAACAAACCGAATTTCTAGGCAAAGAACAGAGACGGCAATTGAATCGAACTTGAGACCATTTCGAGTGCCGGAAAATGGTTTTAATGGGTCATCTCCTGCGACGAATAATACCATTCCGACCTATATACCCGATTGGTTACCAAAAGTGATGTCAGATTTTATAAGTGACTCTCAAGTCAGTAAGTTCTTAGTTTTGCTGACCACTATGCTAGCAATAATTTCGACTAGCATTTTGCTGACCAGTTTAATTCTCAAATGCTGTAGAAAGGCGAGAGTAAATTTCAGGCGAAAGCTATCAGTCATTGTGTTGGAAATTTGGTGTGATACAGATTGTCAGCTTGTGGATCTCATAACTGTTCAGGCTTGTCCAACAGAGCTAAAATTGGGAAAGGGGTGTATTCCTGAACGCATGTTTGTTCAGCCAAACTGT
>JAUCNG010064442.1:0-14290 GCA_032353305.1 Cephalothrix spiralis
CATCAGTTTTTATAAATACATCACCGTTTGAGCTGTACTGTTTAAGCGAAATGCCGTTTTTCGCCGCTAGTGGCGCCATTGTGACGTAATTCGACTTCTCATATAGCCTTTGGGAATCCCCATCCCGGTACCACATTTGTCTATATTACTCTCTGTCTACTGTGCAAAAGTGGTTACAATCCCAAAAGTACAATACTCATTTCAATAATTCCACTAAATTGTGTATTTCTATTGGTTGGGTTGAAATGGCCTATTATTGGCAAGATAATGCAATGCGCAATTTTGTAAATAATTTAGAACGTCATTTCTCAGGTATGAAGTGTGATCCAAATAAAAAAACATACTGTTTTAAAGTCCCGCATGGCAAATAAGTCACAAAATATTCAAAAAAGATAACTTAATTTTAATTATAGAGAAAATCTGCACGAAACAAGAATTAAGTGTGAAGTCCACGTGTTTATGCCAAAAAATGCATCAGAAATGATATACCTAACTTTATTAATAATCTAGATAAAATAAAGATAAAATTTACACTCATAGTTTAAAAAAGCGTTTTATCTCTATACAAAAGGAAGCAATCTTCGGTTGTCGATAGTCATTGTTACTGTTGTAGTAGGACTTAGAAATATAATATCAAAAATAAGTCTTACTAAATTCAATCTAAATTTTATAAAATTGAAAATTTAAATTTGAGAATTATCCTTATATTTAGGTTTGCCCACGCACTTATGACTTTTATAGTTCTGCGTGGGTACTCCTTATTGTGTTAATTTTCTCTCTCCTTTTTCTTCTTTATTATAATATCAAGAATAATATGTTGTACATGATTGAAAGAATATGGTTCCTTCCTCGGGATTAGGGAAGTCCTTTTTTTATCTATACTTTTCATTTTTTGTTTAGGACAAGCAAGTATACTTACTCGATGACCCGTTTGCCGCAGTTGACAGACATGTGGCGCAGCATATATTTACGAAGTGCATCATGGGATTATTGCGGGAAAAGACCCGAATTGTGAATACTCATCAAACACACTTTCTTCAAGCTGCTGATAACATTTTGATTTTACAGGATGGAAAAATTGTTGATTCAGGTAAATCATAATCCTTTAAGACCATATTGGAAATCCGATTTCAATATATAGAAATCACCCATGCTGAATTTCTTTTTATGGCACTCGACCCATGTAGTATTGACTATAAACTAAAGATGAAAAAAACCACTGACACGAAGGTTGAAACGAGACGTTATAACACGGACACTCATTGATCCTCATTGAACAAAAATCGGCAACAAAGATTTAGCAAAATTTTCGGCGTTTGCTTTATTATGAATGATTTGTAAGACGTGTGTTTTGTCATTTCCAAAAAGTGATTCCGTAAATACGTTACGCTACGAACATAGATAATAGATGCATCAGTTTCGGGACACTTCGGGAATTTCCGCCTTCTTCCGAAGATGATAATTCTCTCATAATAATTCTGTCAATTTATTTTCTGTTTGTAAAGATTTTGGTCGCCATTTGTATCCACGTGCTTTCGGATTTTCTCAATTTCGGAAGCAAGATTCCCGAAAGTATCCGTAGTGTGACGTAACTACGGAATCACTTTTCGGTTCTTGTTTAAGAAGCAACTTCAAAGTTCGGAAGAAATTGATAAGAAGCGTAACGTAAGCAAATAAAAACTCAAAATTTCTTCAGAATTACATTTTAGCTATTAAAATTGTGGATTTTATTCAACATAGCGAGCAGACACTGATAACCCTCTAACTCATTAATACTTTTGCAGGTACACCAAACATCATCCTTGGGTCAGAGCGTGTACGTGATATTGAAAATACTGAAAAGAAACCAGAAGAGGATACAACTGAGGCCATAACAAACGAAGTTGGGGATAAATTAGTAAAAGAAGAAGAAAAGGAAACTGGAGTTGTTTCTCTTCATGTTTATAAAAGATATTGGCAAGCTGTTGGTCCGTGTCTTGCTCCCTTAGTCCTTATATTCCTTTTACTCATGCAAGGTATGTTTTTATATAACTTTTCATAATTTTCATTGTACATATTTCTTTCCTTTCTTCTCTCTAGCAAGGGAAAGAGGAGTCCGCTAAAACCTGGCGAAAGTATGTGTAAATTCTGTGAACACCCTCTCTGATGCCCAAAAGGAAGGGTTAGATGTACAGTGCCAATTTTAATTTGTAATTAAGTTTTTCATAAAAGAAAAAAAATGTAGGGTTTTTTAACTGGGTTATACGTTTCAAAACGTTTCAAGACCGTACGTGTTTGCATACAATAATTGAATGATTTTGATAATAACGTTTTGTACTTTTCCTTATTTTTAGGATCAAGAAATATCAATGACTGGTGGCTTGCTTATTGGGTTTCGCATTCCCATGTCGGGACCCATGGAAATAATACTACTATTATGTAAGTTTCTTAACTTTTCTTTATTATAATTCTACTTCAAAGGAATAGTCAATACTACTTGGGCCGAGTTACAAACTAATAAATAATCCAAAATAATTATATTTCATAATAGTTTCGTTCCTTCTCTAAGAGTAATAATCAAAACATTTTGCTGTAAACGGCGGTTTCATTAACATGTTTATATTTATTCCGCTTTTCACGAATTTCGCGACGAAACTCTTAGTCCGTTGAAAAGGACCGTATTCGAGCAAACGACCAGTCTACTGATCTATTGCTTGAAGTTAAGAATGGATAACCTGTGGGTAGGAATTATCACGTAATTGTTAACCGTGGGGTCTATGGAACCTATCATATTATACTATTAATCTATCATATTATACTCTGAAGAAGCCTGAAATGGCGAAAGCTTAATTATAATTTCGTCTGTTTTATTTATTGGCCGTACGCGTTACCATTGTTATTACTGACCTCTATATTTTATTTTCTACAGTGAATTTGATCATTTTCTTTCAGACCACTGAACAATTTTACCAATTTAACATCAGCAGAAGATCGTGTTTCCTATTATCTGACTGTTTATGGAATTCTTGCTGGTGCAAATTCAGTTTTTACGTTATTCAGAGCCTTTTTATTTGCATATGGTGGAATATGTGCTGCGAGTGTTATTCATAACAGGTTGTTAAGGAGTATTCTTAGGGTAACTATACTTAAACATAATTAAGGCAATTTTTATTGATTGGTTTACGGATCAGCTTTTAAAAAATCCCGTCGGCGCTGTGCAGTGGCGGAGAATTTTTTTTCGGACAAGTTGAAAAAATTCGTTTTCTATTGAATGCGTTAAATAAGTGATTTGAAATAGAAGGCTACAATTTGTAAAATTATTCAAAAATCCACAGACGCAGATACAATATTTTTAATAATTTTGTTTAATTTTAACTTCTTCATACTATGCTAAAGTATAGGCTTTTCTGGGAATTTGCATCTCCCTTCCAACGTTTAGTAAACGTAATGCGGATACTGGCCCCTCGTTCATTAGGGTAACTTCTTCGGTGATACAAAACAAATTATACATTATTTCGGACAAGTTTTAAAAAAATCCGTTTTCTATTGAATGCGTTAAATAAGTGATTTTATATCCTGATTTAAGATATATACCTAAAACCCGGCGTACTTAACAGTCTACACTGCAATACTATCTATATTTTAAAATATACATGTACTTTGCTTCAGCCGGTGACGAAATTCTCGGACACCGATCGAATGCGTTAAATAAGTGATTTTAGATACATGTACCTGATTTTAGATACCACACGCCGGAATGTAAATGGAACATGTTCTGGTTCAATTCACCATTCTATTATAATATTAAACTTGAGAATCTAAAAACAAATTTTGCATTTTGCTGCCGACGAGAAAGATTTTTAAATTTCAATATCTTTTTTGAAATATAGTTTAGTACTGCTACGTAAAAACGATGTTTCGAATTAACCGCTCCTAGCATAGTTAAGTATATATAAGTAACTTATGAGCTTGTATTGCACATGTGTTGCCTTTGACTTATTTTGCAAGAACGATTCTGTCATTTCAGGCTCCAATGGTGTTCTTCGATACGACCCCTCTTGGCCGTATTTTGAACCGCTTTTCGTCCGATGTTTATGGTGTGGATGATGGTTTACCTTTTGTTCTCAATATTTTGTTGGCTTTAGTATATGGTCTAGCTGGTACTATTATTATCACGTGTTATGGGTTACCATGGTTTCTTGTTTTTTTGGTTCCAATCGCTGCCATTTATTTCTTCATACAGGTAGGATATAGTTGGGGTTAGTCTAAAAGACAGAAATTCAAAACCGAACGTTTGCAAAACCGAAAGGTCATAAGAAATTCTATAAGAACGAATGGACAAAAATTTTAAAAATTAACTTGTTAAAATTTAATTTTAAACTTAATTCTAACATATTTAAGTTTTTCTACAACTTCGGTCTTTTTTTCAATATTTACAAAAAACCTTTCGGTCTTATAGAATCTTTCGTGCGTTCTGTCTTTTGGAATTTCCTTCTTTTGGGCGAATCCCGTGATAAGTTTTAAGTACGAATAAGCTGTAAAAGCTGTACTCGGGAGTAACGCGTTCAGCTGTGTTCTAAAAAAAAGTGCTACCCTGTCAACGGACAGGTGTTCTCTATTCTAAAATCAAGTAAACGGGAACTCACTCTCACTGGTTTACTCAGACACTCATCGGGCTTCGGCAAGGACCATTTTGTATATATCAGATCTGTTAGAGTTCACCCCGAAGGGAGGGAGCTTCTCTTGCGTAAACACCCCATTCCACGTATTTTACCTGACCGAGACAAAAACAACTTGGACGCAATATGAGCTGAGAAACTTGCCTAATAAAACGTCCCTCATGATGTGTTCGAATGCACAAGACCAGAATCCCGGGATTCCGAGCCACATGATTGTACTTACTTGTGTATGTTTTTCTATGTTTTAGAAATATTACCGAATGACTTCCAGGGAGTTAAAGAGACTCACTAGTGTGACATTATCGCCAATTTATGCACATTTTTCTGAATCTGTCGCCGGCCTTGTTACAATACGTGCTCTAAGGCAAACAAATAGGTAAGTACATGTACATGACAATAGCACTTAGCGCTCCCACTTCGAAACCTCGGCCAATATAGTTGATTTTACCGCCCTGTGTCTGACCCGGTCATAACCCTAAATACATATAGTCCCCGTCCACCTAGAAGTCCTAGAAGACCTTGTTTGTGTACTACTTCAAAAGTAAACAAAGTCGTTTTGAGTAAACCAAAAAGTTCTTCCTTTCGGATTATTATTATTATAAAAGAATAATTATTAAGCCTTATAGCATCATCAAAAATCTCGCTGTTGAAAAAAGAGTATTCAAATTTCAACGAGACTGTTCAAGACTATGGAGAAAAATTCATATAAAGTAACTCAAGTACCATCTGCGCTTTAAAGCTTTATTTAAGCATTGCAACAAGCTAAATGAAGAAGAGTTTCCATAAACCAACCGGTCACTGGTATTTCGAACAGTTCATTATCTAAAAGTAATTTTATTTAAAATTATATAATTATATTTAATTAATCTTTATTTAAAAACAATTGTCACAACAGTCAACATTATTTACATTAAATATGAAATAAAAAAGGCCCTAAGTTAACATTGTATTTGCAATAATTAAAGTTATGACTTCATTCAAATTCATTATCCATTTCGTAATAACAATGTTACGTCAAAAATGTCTTTAATAACTTTTCTAATCTTTCGCAACAACCTTACATACCAAGGTGCTTTAATTCCAAGAGATTTTGAAAGTTTTTTTAAGAAAGAACGTTCACCCCTCATCAGATAATTAAACTTCCTGATGCAATCTTTAAGTTTGGTGTTATCTCCTTTTTCAATTTTTTCTATCGTTTTTTCATTTGCGAGAATAGGAACTAAGAATAGTGCTTGATTAAGCACATGTTCATCATAACCTTGTTCAAATTCAAACATGCAATAATTACTATCACAATAACCTTCAGAAATTACTACTATCATTTTGACGCTTGTCTGTAAAACATTTTGTATGCAGTCAATAATGTCATGTCCTGGGAGAAATTCGTCTTCGTGGTCCATTACCTTTAATCCTTCATGTTTTAACCATGGCGATATTCCTTCCTTAACGAATGAATCAGAATCATCAACTTTGTAGGATAAAAACACATCATATGGCTTATCACTGTCATCAATATCAAAATAGTGGAAATGAATATACGAATAGGCAAGCCATTCCAATAATTTGTTATAGAATGATACCAAACAATACACAAATAAAAATAATAACATAAGCATTTCAATATAAATAAAGTTAACTTCAAACCAATTTAAATCTCGAACTTTTTTCCCAGTGTGAAAGCCATAATAACCTGAAACACACGTAAGGTCATCGATATCCATGAATTTTGACGGATTTTTCTGCATCTCCTCCCAGGTAATGTATAAAGAAAATGAGTGACAATTAAGAGGGTTATTAGTCATATATATTTTTTTTAATCGACTGTAAATTAATTTGTCTGCAGGAAATTCTCCAAGTTTGTTATACCTGAGATCAAGGATTTCTAACGCTGGGTACTGGTCATTTAGTAAATAAGTTTGTACGTTCTCGAGTTTGTTATAACTTAGATTCATTTCTTTAACAGAATCGAAGATATAATAGCCAAATATTTTATTATCCATATATTCTAAATAATAACTATATAAATTTTCTCCGGAAGAAATGCCTCGCAAGTTATTATAACTTAAGTCAACCTTGTCTGTACTCGGATGAAATTCTGGAATTAATGTCAGGTTTCTGTTCTTACAATCAACATAAATAGTACCTAAGTTTTTCGCTCCACCTTTGACAGCTTTGTGTTTAAAAAAACAGTCGCAGCGTTCGGGGCAGCATGTTTCACATTGAGCTTTGGTTATTTTAGACATAAAGTCATGCCTCATCAGAGAAGAAATTTGACGATTTCTTAAACTTTTGGGTGATGCACAACGATAATCCAGAAATTCAGGAATAATGTCCTTCAGAAGAAGCCTTCTTCTTCTGTCTGATAAAAGTTTATTCAAAGTTGTATTAAAATCTTTCATTTCAAGATTACATTCAATAGAATTAAGAATTACCCTGTAAGTCGCAAAAAAATTAGCATGTAAATTCAATATACTAAATGTTTTAGCAATATCTATAAAACTATCCAAAAAAATCAACTTAGATACATTATTATTTCTTAAATCAATTACTCCTCTTTGTTCGTATTTCAAGGGATTCAATAACAGTCCGTTATCATAAAAACGAAATCGTTGAAATTCTATAAAAGAATCAGTTAAATCAAGATGAAGAAAATGAATAAGAGCAGTGTCTGTTATTCTGTTTGATGTTAGGTTAAGATACTTGATCCTATGTATCCTTCCATTTCTATTATATCCTAAAACAAACCATTTTGGAATTTTATTCAATAAGTTTCCTCCAAAATTAAGAAATAAATTTCCTAAATCCAATGAATTCACATCAAACGAAATTTCGACAAAATAGTTTTGGCAAAGGTCAATAGCACGCAGTAACGATGTATTTTTGAACATTTGAGGGTGTAGGAAAGTGAGATTATTAAATGATAAGTTTAGCTCCAGGAGTTGATGCAAATTCATAAATATTTCCTCCGATAATTCATCAATTTTGTTTCTAGATAAATCAAGATATTCCAATTGCGATATATTTTTGAAGATAGAAGATGGCAAAATCCTCAGGTTATTTCCAGATAAAATCAATTTATGAAGCTCTAGTCTTTCATGAAAGGTACCTTCATCAACGTAATCAATTTTAGATTGGCTTATATGAATTTCATAAACCGGTCCAGCTAGTTCAAAACACGATGCATTTAATGTTCTTTTTTTACCTAGCGAATGTGATTTCAATATTCGAATTTCCCGATAGGAACCAAAATAGAAACAAGGAATAGGATAATCAAATGTGCAATTGGAAAATGCTATTTTTGCCCCAGATTTATGAATCATGTACTCTTCAAATGATTCAACAAATGACGGAAGCCCCCTTTTTTCATCAACAGTTACTTTGCCGGATACCAAGTCTTCCGATAGAGTAATATTCCCTTTAACAGCACAGTTTTCGACATCCAAAAAATGTAACTTTTTTGTTTTTCGAATTACATGATGTAAATGAACATTTTTTATATCATGTAAAGTTAATTTTTCAAGTGATGGCATCTCAAACAAACCAAGTAAGGTTAAAATAAATTCTAATACACCGTTATCCTTACTTATACTCAATTGGGTTAAACTTTTCAAATGATTATTCTCTCTTTTCTCAATATCAAAAATGTTATCGATGACTTTGCGCCAAGACGTTCTCACACCTGTTCTTTCCTGTGATATTTCCATATACTTAAAGTTAATTAAACATGACTTACTGTCGATATTTGAACAATAGTTCTTAATAAATGAGTTAAGATTCATGTATTCATGTAATCTTAATTCCTCCGAAAACAATGTTACACTTGAAGATTTCAGCATCAAATGGGTCACTGTCAGCCGATTGGTTATTTCAAAAAACAGTTTATAGTCCAGATGACAATTTTGTATTTGTAAAACCCACCGCTTAGAACTTTTATGTTTAATTTGAGAACTTGCGTCAAAATTGGGTCTACTACCATGAATTACATACGTGTGTATATTATCATGTTTGTTTGCATCATGGAAATTACCGTACATGAGACATCTTCTGAAATCAATTTTCTTGTTTTGAGAGAAAAATGATGTAACCGCATCAATACGACACTCAAAAGACAAAGCAATATATTCCGAAACTTTATTTTCCGTGGTCTGGATAAGTGTATTCATAAATTCTTCGTCAATAGTATTGCATATATCAGGAACAAAATCTATTAAAACACAATTTACTTTATCTTCATAGACAAAATTGCACTGAATTGAAGAATGAATATCATGAGCATTTAATTTGACGATACGGTGTTCATAAATGATAGATCCATGAAACATCGGAATGTATATCGTTAAGAAATGTATTACACTCCAAAATAATTTTGCTTCCATCTTCATTAATTAACATCTGAAATAATATAATAAAATGTTTTCATCTCTAATTTAACTAGATGAGAAAATCACAATGATATCGCAAACAAAATAATTGAAATAACTTCAAATCCCTGGCTTCAAATATCATTCATTACATTTAATAATAAATTAATTAAGTTTAATCAAAACATAACGCGATTCAATTCTGATTTCAATGTACTCACGGACAATAAATTTTAGACGAATTTTAAAATTCATAAGACTACATGAGACACACGTTTACATGTAACGAGAATTAAACATGGCTTTATAGTCTTTATACAAAATATGAGTTACACTGACTAACAGAACTTTTTAAATCGATATTATGTATTGTTGCAATATATAGATTGAAATTAAATATTATGACTGAATTCAACCATGCAAAATCTTTTTTTATGATCCATAATCGTTACGTACTCTAAATTTATGTGTTATGATAAATGACCATGACTTTTTACTTTCCTTGTCCTTATCTTATTCTATATCGGTTGGTTAAAGTAGTTTTATACGTACTAATAAATTTAGAAGGCGAATTTCAAAATTAAGGAGCACTACGTAGGAGTATGGACTGAGGATTCTAAGAGTAGCTTATTATTTGCAATATTTTCAAAAAAATTGCAATATTTTCAAAAAATTTGCAAAAATAGCAGTGCCAAAAAAATGCAAAACATTTAAAAAAAAAGAATCTGCTGATATGTATAAAAAATTGTCCCAATTAGGATCGATTAGTGAATAACAAATTCAGAAATAACTTGATTTATGATCTTCTCATGTAATGCAGATGATATTGTGCTATTCTCTGAAAGCCCAGATATGGAGCCTGTTAAAATTTAATAATTTTGGTCATCAAACTATTATTTAAAGATAATATTTAAATGTCAAATTATTCTTTTTTCAGATTTAATGCTTTGAATGAACGTCACTTAGAAAATAATCAAATTGCTCGATATTCGGCATTGGTAGCAGACCGTTGGTTTGATATATGTTTGCAAGGCATCGGGGTGTTGATGGTGACTGGTGTAGCTTTTATTGCCATATTTGAACATCAGTTTAGAGGAGTGAATCCGGGTACGATATTCGTTCTAATATCAATTCAGGAGTGGGTGTTATTTTGAATTTTTCTAAAATATCTGCATTGTACTTCATTTTCGGAAATTATACATCGTTCTGAATAACTTGGCGCCAAAAACTTCCATGGACAAAGCAAATAAAGATGGCAGCATGCACTCTCATAATTCTTATATTTGCCATAGCCTAATCATAAACTATGTGCACCATTCGATACCCGGACGTCGAAAACCCCTATTTACATCCAAGTTTTATTACCCTAGCAAAATAAGAAGTCTCAAAATTTAAAAAATATGATACCGTTTTTAGCGACGTCTCACAAATGGCCATTTTTTAGGTTGGACACTTCTGATAAAAATAAAAATAGTATCATTTTCGAATTTTTTTTGCCCGAAAACCATGGCATGCCATAACCTTAGCAAAACAGTCAATGATATTATAATATTAGAATATTTCAATAATATGTTCGAGTTGGTTGTATAACTGTTAAAGCAAAAAAGTTATTTAAGATCATGTTACCAACCGATGACTTGACGCTCAAAGACTTTAGACGCAGTACAGGTACTGCAATGTATGCAGTATACTGTACTGAAACTAATTCTGAGCCTAGTGAAGAAGAAAAATATAAAGTTTTTTCTCTCCAAATCTGCTGCCCGCGCCAATTTTCACGTCCTATTGTGTATATTGAAAGTCTTGAAAACGAATTACAGCACGAGTCGAATACGAGCGGAAAATATGAGTAGTGATTCTACATTAAAATATAATATATATTACAACATGTTATTGTTTTTATCAGGTTTGGTTGGTTTAGCAATTTCCTATGCGTTGAATATAACAGGACTGTTGTCCGGTGTAGTCACATACTTTACTGAAACAGAGAAACAAATGGTTAGCATGGAAAGATCAGTTCAGTATACAGAAGGTGTCGCTGCCGAAAGAAAAACTGGTATTTTAAAAGTAAGTTCAGATTTTCAATAGCATTGCTGAAGACCCGGCCCTGCAAGTCCGGTTACTGAGCGCGTTCGCTTGGATATTCATTCCAGTACTCCCGTCATTCAGGTCTATTTTCTATGTACCGGAGGACGTGTGTGAGTTTTTCCCGAAGAAAGGGATATTTCTTGTGGAAAGACATCCTACTTCACGTATTTAAGTCACCGCGTCATCCACCACTGAAACAAGGTGAGCTGCGGAACTTGCCCAAGGTTCTTTACGATTGAACGTGTTGGGAGGAACGCAAGAGACTCAAACCCGAAATTTCCGGATTACAAGGCGGGCGACCTAATCTCTTTACCAATACGGCACACGGGGTTAAAGTTAGAAAAGCTGAACACTTATATCGAGGCAGTGAACAAACTATCGCCCACTTTTGGCTTCATGCAGAGCCATTGGCTGCAAAGCCGAAAGCTACGTAAAGTGTCGTTGTTCTTTTTAGTTATTGGCTGTTGCCCGCGAAGTGTATCTTTGTAATTTTCCGCCCCTCCGTCAAGTTCAGGCCTAAATAGTATCCACTCTTATAATTTCTGAAAGCTTGTCTAATTCTAGGTCCAAGTTAATATGGTTTGGCCCAACTTTGTACTCCAAATTGGGGATTAAACCAAAATAAAATAAACCTTATTCAGCGGCGAATGGCTCCAAAGTTTAAAGCTATTCGGTACCAAATAAGTATCTTTTTGAATTTGGTTTGAATGGCCCCCAAAATGATCGAACTATTATTGATGGGTTTGACCAGTTTTGAGGCCTAGAAAATTAAAGATTTGGGCCAGAAGTAGTGAATCGGTTGTTTAATAAGACTATGTTATACTTTTACAGGCTCCTTCTTACTGGCCATTACAAGGTGTAGTTTCCTTTGAACACGTCGTCATGCAATATCGCCCAGGATTACCAGATGCTTTGAAAAATGTAAATTTTGAAACCCAGCAAGCTGAAAAAGTTGGAATTGTAGGACGAACGGGCTCTGGAAAATCTAGTCTTTTCTTAGCTTTGTACAGAATGATTGAACTGAAAAGTGGTTGGATAATGATAGATGGGTTGCAAATATCTCATGTGGACCTTGCTGATTTGAGGTAAGATAATGAATGGTACATACACCTCCTAGATCCTGGAAGATCAGAAACTAAATTCCCGGAATTCCCGAAAATTATGAACATTTTCTAACCTAATAATATCTTTTTTAAGGTCCCGTCTTGCAATCATTCCACAAGACCCATTCCTATTTAGTGGTTCGGTTCGAGAGAATTTGGATCCCCAACAAATCTTCTACGACAGAGAGTTATGGAATGTCTTAGAAAAAAGTCACATGAGACGCCCTGTTGAACGACTTGGTGGCCTTGATGCAGATGTGGGCGAAAGAGGTCGTAATTTTTCTGTTGGTCAGCGACAACTGATTTGTCTCGCTAGGGCTGTCTTAACCCAGGCAAGGGTAAGTACCAGATAACCTTACTGGCCTAAGTACCTACATGTAGGTGTTCACAAGTGCCTCGGGAAGCGGCCGTTCGTGATCCTTGGGCTAGTTCTTAAGATACGTGGATGGATCATAACAAGAGGGAATAGAATAACAATGGTCCACTTGCCGAAATATACGGTAAAGCACATAGGAGCCACCTTCCGGCTACCCTTATAAATCGAATAGCCCCAAGTGTTCTTTATTGTGCATGGGGTGTTATCATAATGTACACACCAAGCTAGGGCAATTTGATGCGTCGCAATTGCCTTTGATTTTGCATTTATGCAACCCAGTCTGGAGCGCTGGTTGGCGGCCCGTATAGATCAGTCGGTGAGAGATTGAATCGAACGGGGTTTGAACCCACGACGACCATGAGATTATGAGTCTCGTGATTTACTGACTGAACTAAATGGACCGTCAAAAGAAGTTTTCAAATAGTTTTCTCACTAATGAAGTTATAATTAGCGAAATAGGGACAAAACAAATTAAGGAAATCGGGGGCTTGGTTTTTTCTTCTTCGTGGCACTGGTTGATATGGGACCTCAGGGCCCCCTAACCCTAACCTTATTAAATTAAATGAATAGGCTGCTTTCAATATACTACATGTATCTACGATCATCCTTTTTTATAAAAATTTCTTTATAATTTGCAGGTACTTTGTCTTGATGAGGCAACAGCCAGTGTAGATGAAGAAACGGATAAATTCATACAGACTACAATTCGGACCGAGTTTGAAAACATGACAGTTTTAACGATAGCACATCGTATAAATACAGTAATGGATAGTGATAGAGTTTTGGTGATGGAGAATGGACAAGTAGCAGAATTTGGTCCTCCAGATTTATTGCTAAAGAGGGAAAATTCAATATTCCATAGCCTCGCTAAGGAGAGCGGTCTTTTGTAGGGATCATCATTTTAATTATACAATGTATATATGATCATATACCGGTATGCTCAGCTCGGTATCTTGAATTCATAACTACTAATTTTCAGTGCAATCGGCGTAGTGATGATTAGCGTACCCTGACAGGCAAGGGGCGGTACGCGGCGCGCTCTTCAATGATCTTTACTAGGATTACCTCGTAGTTAGTTTAGAGCAACCATGATTTCAAATTTAACGTGAACGACTAGATTTGTTAACGTATGTTATCGATCCTCATCTGGGGAACGATCGATCATCAACCCGATACTTCTTGTAGGTTGAATAGGTATAAAAATACGCTGAACTGAGCCCCTTCCCAGGAACCCCGCAGCCTTCAAAATTGTCCTACTTTTTGATTAACTGTTCTTGTTTGGTTAATGTCTTAGATTCACCGAGTCATACACCACTAAACGCCAATGATGTGCGCTATAAACGCCGAGAAACACGACCGCGGCACGACCTTTTCAGATATGATCAAAAGTTGGCCAAAAAAAATTCTCCAACAATTTTCTTGCAAAATTGTTGGCTCTCGGGACGAATTATCGATTGTCCGAAAATAACGTAACTCCCCATCTTAATCATTTCGCAATATTTAAACCCATCCAACAAAAAGTATAGCCTGAACACATTATACCCTGAGAATGAGTGATACAGGTTTTAATATTTATTTTTGTTAGCTGTTGGAAGCTGGTGATGGTTTCCTAGGTCTCGACATGTTCACTGATAAAGAAATCGGTAAAATTTTGTCTAACATACAATGTCATACATTTATATAACTTATAACCTAAAAATATTTATT
>JAUCNG010065552.1:0-14288 GCA_032353305.1 Cephalothrix spiralis
AAATGCAGCTACGGCCCCGCCGTCACCGGGAACAGGTGGCAGAGAGGGGCTTTTGGGCCAGTGCCCGAATGGGGGTTTTGGCCAAGTCCCCGAGAGGCTCTAGAGGGGCTTTTGGCCCGGTGTCCGAGAGGGGCTTTTGGCCCAGTACGCGAAAGGGCTTTGTGTCCAGTGCCCAAGAAGGGCTTTCGCGCACTGGGCAAAAAAACTCTCTCGGACACCAGGCCCAAATCCCCTCTCGGGTACTGGGCCCAAAGCCCCTCTCGAGCACTGGGCCAAAACCCCTTTCGAGCACTCGGCCAAAAACCCCTGTCGGCCACTGGGCCCAAGGCCCCTCTCGGGCACTGGGCCAAAATCCCCTCTTAGGAACTTGGCCCAATTTGTTATCAAATATCTAACATGGACACTTCCCAAAATTCTTCATTTTTGAAGAAAGCGTAAAACCGCCAATCGTATGAACCTCAGTCTCTATTACCGATTTAAGAAATCATACTATATATATATGCTAGGTCCCGAGCAATGAAAAAGGTATACGCAAGGAGTATTTTCTATATTGCCCTAGTCGCATATATATGATGAGATTCGTGAACGTCATTTATTTTGAAAAATTGTGATTTTTGCCAAAAGTGTCAGATTTTGTCATTTTTGTTGGAATTTGTGATTTTTGACCTGATATTCTGAAACGTTTTGGAACTTTTAACCTTACATTAAAAATTGAATGAAATCGGAGGCAAAAATTTTAACGCTTTTTTTCGTCTAAAAAAAACAGAAATTAAGTTTTGCCCCTGACGCCGCAATTTTAAAGGTATTAAAATTTTCTAATGGGACGTCATTGTAGACCTCAATGCTCATCCACAAATTAAATTTCAGCCAAATCGGAGACGAAAAGTTGTTTTTTTTCAAAATCGTTGAAAAAAACCATGATGTATACATGCAGATTTTTTTGACGATTGTGTAAAATATCAACTTTTTGTCTCCGATTTGGCTAAACTTTAAATCGTAGATGAAAATTGAGGTAAACTATGACATGTTAAAAGGAATTTTCCGAATCTTCAAAATTGCGGCGTCAGGGGCCAAAATTCAAAATTTTGGCTAAAAATATAAAATAAATATTTTGGTTTTTGATTTCGCTCAAAAATGTATACAAGATGTTAAGATCTCTGCTGAATCCGTATATCAGGTTGAAATTTCCGAATTCTAACTTGAAGTAGGTCAAATTTAATATTTTGTGTCAAAAGCCACAAAATTACAGAACAAAGGCTGATCGCGATTCGCAATCCGACACCGACTTCAGTTATTTCATATAAACGATAGGAAAAAAGCTTATTTTATGCCTACAAAAATTCACAAATATGCTAAGTTATATGCAGTAACAGAAAAAATACATTTTTGACCGTTTATGCAGCAGGCATAATCTAGGCCTACACCTTATGTTCCATATCAACCATCCCCGCAATATGTAAAAAATTTGTAAAATCGTATTTTTTCTCAGAAAACCGATTATACACAAACATTTCGACCATTTTCCCATAGAACAAGATGTTGCGCGTTGATTCCACCCATTTTTTAAAATAAAGAATTACTTTTTTGACGTAAATTTAATGTTTTACATAGTTCGACAAAATTCTTAATTTAGGCTCCGAAACCTACGAAGAAATCGACCACTTATATTAATAAGTTTAAGTAGGCCTAAAAGGCTAAGTTTAGATTTCGGATGAAAAAGGCCATGGTCAGGAAATCAAGAATTTAAGAAGGAGTTAAAATATTCCATATTTTCTGAAAAGCAAGCTATTAAAACCAAATCTAAGCAAAATACTGACTGAATGCCATTATGTTCCAAAAAGTTGATATGGTCTATATTTGCGGTTAAACTAAATATATTAAAATATTTTTTTTATCACATGATCTTATCTGCCTATCAGCTCTGTTAATTCCAAACGTAATACAAACTTAAAGCATACTCGAGGTTTTACTATTTTTTGAAAAATATGAAATTTCTTATGTTCCAACCCGACTATACGTGTAGCATTTTATCTTTTTTGCGAATTATGACATTGAATTTTAAAAGTTTTGAGAGCAATTTTCAATCAGATGAGCATGATGCTTTACATACAACATAAAGAAACATGTTTTTGCAGTTTTCGTAGATAACACTGAACCAATTAACGTTTTACGCCATGATATAACACTATTACGGTTTACTTTTACGGAACATTTTATAGATTACGGATTTTACCTTAATAGCTTTTTACGCTTTACGATTACGAGATTTTAGTTGATTTACGGTTTACGATTGCAAACCTTGTTTTATTCAAACTATGAAAAGTAAAGTTTGTCGCATTGGGTCAGGGCAAGGGTGTAATTTAAAGCAGCATAAATGATGATATTCATGTGCTTCTTTATCTTTTTCAAAATATTCCAAGATATCAATTGTCCAGGTTTCAAAATCCTTCCATGGCAACACAGTACAAAACGGCACGTCTTATAATAATCATTTATTCGCATAATATATCATAATAATAATGCACAGACAACTAAATGGGTTCGTCAATCAGAAATACACAAATATACTAAAGACAAAACGAAATAACTGACGCCAATTGTCATAAGGTACTAATAAATTTCATAAATTGGGGATATTTTGCTGACGCATATCTAAATATTTTTTCATCTGGAATATTTTTCATTTACACTGGTGCGGGGGAGCGAAGCAAAATGTGTTATTTCTCATCTCATAGGTGCCTTTCAGCGTGAACAACTTCTTAAAATTATTATCATGATCATGTCTAGCAACCCCCAAAACCCCCTACTAGGCGAAATCTCAACATCAAAAAATTGCCCCGCAGGGTCCCGTCTAGGGGCTGAATGAGTTATTTTTTTATATAGTATGATGATATATATATATAGCTTATGATATTATCACCTGGGTGCCAACCAGCACCCGAAATTAGCACCAACCACCCAAAAACTGGAATTTGATAATTTCGTTGGCTAGAATCACTTTAACATGGGTAAACAATATATTTTCGGAAAGTTGTAAAATTTATAGATTCAAGTTTATATTTTTTAATTTTCCCCGCCTCCTGGGGTTGGGTAGTCTGGTATACAAGACGTTACCCGTTGCGGAAAATTTCCTCACCGCGCAATAGCGCTATGTCAGCCATTATTCCAAAAATCTCCCTTTGCTCAGCAGAAGGAGCGAGAATCGTTAATACAGCTTAGTAAAATAGCAAAATAGTCTTAATATTTCAATAAAATAATAACATATCTTGTCCGTTCTTAAAAAAAAGATAAACTGTACTTTCAACAATTATTTTAATATTAAAAGATTCGTCCCGATTCAAAATTTACATTTTCGAAAAGTTTACTTCGATCACTGATTGAATTACTGCTTATAAACTAATATTTTCGATATAATTCATGAATGAGAATTAAATGGAATGTATAGTTAAATTCTTTTCTTGCCAAATAATCAAAGAATTATTTTAGACATTAAAAAACTTATATCCCCAACCAAGAGTCGAACCCGAGCCACTTGGATAAAAGCCAGGGATCCTAACCGCTACACCATATGGCCACGATAACTTCAAATATTATTCATTAAACTCATGCCTCAACTTATGCAACCATCGCTATGGTATTAGCTGGAACGGACTAAATGTTTCAATATGGCTGCTGGTAGGGGGTTCTTCCAAAACCTTAATGTTGAACGAAAGTGAATAAAATTAATGTTTTGTTCATCAAACTAGGGGTTGGGCAGCAGGGCAAAATGTGATATTTTACCTCTTATAAATTCAGCGTCGATTAATGCTTGGAACGATATCATAATCATGTTTAGGGACCCTCGAAACCCCCAAGTAGACGCAATCTCAATATCAGAATATTGCCCCGCGGGACAATATTGGGGTGCCCCCAGAGGTGCTCGAGATATTTTGTATTAAGTATATCTTGTTTCATATCAAATGAAAGGTAGTGATGAATGAAGTTCATATACAGTATTAACACTTAAATATTATCAAATGGGTGCAACCCAGCACACGAAATACCAAATCTGTAATCCAAGGTAAAAAAATTTAAGCGAATTCATATTTTTCGACAATTGGTGCTTATTCCGGGTGCTGGATGGCACCCAGGTGATGGATTTTAAGTGTTACTACTGTTGATGCACTACATATTCATCACTACCTTTCATTTGATATGAACAAGCTATTCTAAATACAAAATATCTCGATAACATCATGGGCACCCCATGTTGCCACGCGGGGCAATATTCTGATATAGAGATTGCGTCTAGAAGGGGGGTTTGAGGGTCCTTAAACGTGATTATGATATGGTTCCGAACATTAATTGACGCTGAAGGGCATTTATGAGAGGAGAAATATCACATTTTGCCCGGCAGCCACATCCCAGAGGGCGGGGAAAATAAAAAAATATGTTATAGTTATTTCATTATTATGTTTGGTACTCCTGGATAGCCATATGCAAGTTGAAATGTGCTAAATATCATTCGAGCAACGCCAGAATGATATTAAGTGCTTTTCAACGCAGCATGTGGTTCGAGTTCGAATAAATGATTTAGCTCACGTGACCATGCTCTTACTTAACCTAGACATGTAATATGAACACCAGACGTGTGATATTGAAATAAGCAAATGGTTCATCGAAAAGTTCATGATAAACTCTCTGATATATCAACCTTAAAAGATCAAACGCATTACACTGCGCTGTGAGCTAAAAACTTAAATACAGAAATTTTACATGCTTTTCGAAAATATATAGTTTACCTATGTTAAAGTGATCCTAACCAACGAAATTATCAAATTTTATTTTTCGGTCGTGGTGCTTGGTGGCACACAGGTGATGGTATAGTTTGCCTATGTTTAAACCATATTTTCGGGGATTTTTTTTTGGGGGGGGGGGGTGGCATCGAAATTGCACCTCCGGCAATGTTTAAACACCATAACTTACATTATTTCGTACATAGGCTGATTTTAATATTGTCAAAAAAATAATATATATCTATCTATAATTGTTGCAGAGAAGCTGTATTTAAAAAGACTTAATAACTTCTATCATTACTTTACTATTAAAGTTTTTTTTTGACTCAACCCCAACATGAATTAAGATAGCGACATGACAATGATTTTTTTTAAATTCATGTTCAAATTAGCTCCAAAAAATCGAATTTCAAAAGATAATCATCATGACAGATATATACAATTGAATTATCAATGTATAGCTAAAGGCTTTACCAATTATCATTAAATGTCATTTGTTATTATCATTGTGACGATTAGGAAAGGCACATATTTCTTATATATGAACACCAATATCATCGAATTTGATATCAGTGAAGAGGTATCATTTTATATTCTAAGATACAAAATGTACTTTGCAAATTTGGTCAAAGTAGAACAAAGCGATCCTATTAAAAATTAACTGCACGCATACATTATATCTAAATCATTTAGGTTATTACAGGCCTTATAGTCATTTTTGCTATCTCAATTTTATGAGATTTTTTAATTTATGGAAATTTTAGGGCTACAGTCTTTGAGATTTTACACAATTTTATAGAAATATATAATATTTTATGATAATATGAGCAGATTTTCCAATATCTTTACTCAAAAGCTAATCTGCTTTCCTTCAATGCAACCGAATAATTTTGCTTAGCAATAAATCAATGCATATAATTCTATAAGAGACTGAACCATAAATAGTTTTTAAATTTTGGCATGCGTCACTGCACAAATAAATATAATATGATAAAATCTTATGCCGAACGAAGCGGGGGAGAATTTTTTTGACTCTATTTACCATTTACATCATTTTCATCAAATTTTATGAAAATTATAATATGACTTTAGAAGAAATCATCATAATATAGAATATCCTAAAATTTTAGGAGAACTGGGTCATTCCACACCAAATCACCCAAAAAATGCAATTTGACACCCGACTCCCACCGATTTTAACGAAATTTTGTTTCCAGGATTTTTTTGGCTACAAAGGATGATTCTGAAAATTTCAGTTCAATCGGACCAGTGGTTTTCGAGTTATGGCCCACCTAAATTTGGGGATTTTCCCGAATTTAGACACAATCCCTAATTTTTGACACCCTATATCTCATGAACTACCAAGCCAATAGTGGAGAAACAGACATTTCTAGACTGTAAATTGCATCAGGAATCCAAATCTGGCCTTAATTTTGACCTAGGGGCAATCAAAAATTGAATGACTTCGTGACCTTTATTTTGACCTCGAATTTGACCTTGTGGATCTCGTGTCCTTGAGTAGACGTTGGGTCGAATTTGAAGCCCAACTAATTTAGCGCATCATATAAAAAATTAAATATGTAATATCAACTTTAAATTCAAATCAAAAATTAAAAGTCTGGTTTTCCTACTAATTGCATATAATGTTGATCACGTTTTGTTCACATTTTGAACAATTTAATGAAAAAATAAGAGAAACTCAGAAAACACGACTTTTAATTTTTGATTTGCATTTAAAGTTACATATTCAATTTTTTTTGTGCACTAACTGATTTGTGCTTCAAATTCGCCAAGTCAAGGTCACGAGATCCACAAGGTCAAATTTGAGGTCAACAAAGGTCTCTAGGTAATTCAACTTTTGAATGCCCCTCGGTCAAAATTTAGGCCAGATTTGGATTCCTCATGCAATTTTCAGTCTAGAAATGTCTTTTTTCCACTATTGACTCAGTGGTTCATGAGACATAGGGTGTAAAAAATTAGGTATTGTGAAAATTCCCAAATTTGGGTGGGCCATAAATCGAGAACCACTAGTCCGATTGAAATTAAATTTTCAGAATCGTATTTTTGGCAAAATTAACACTAGAAACCAAATTTCATCAAAATCGGAGTGGACGGGTGCAACCAAGGGGTGATCTGACATGGAATGACACAACTATGAAGCAAGTTATTATCGTAAAGTCATCAAGTATTCAACTGTTAATTGAAACAAATCAATGCCATAGTTTCTGTCATTCTGCAGAGGATCTATTCGTTGACAAAGGAGTGCTATTTCTTCATCCGTTAGATTTAATGGCAAGTCTGGAATGTGGACATTGTTATTAGTCTGGATGTCAGGCATAGGTGCTTCATCGTCAATAGTAGTTACATCAGATTCATCAAGTTCCCCATTTAGGTCTGGCGCTCCTTCAAACCATAACATAGTAGGACTTTTATTGTGCTCAGTTCTAAGTCTATGGTGATTCCATTGCTCCATAAATTCATTTAGAGCTCTATTTATTCGAGGTAAAAATACATACCGCATCGCTATTGTATGAATTGTATTGTACCTATCAGCAATGCCTTCTTCTTCCATGAAAATAAATATCTCGGAAAACAATGATGTGACACTTTCCCTCATATCTCGCCACAAGCGTTCTATTCTCTGATTGTGTGTTGATTTTCCTGTAATGACACTACCTCTATTAAGCCCCCTTCTCTCGAGCATGTACCGCGCTACATCTACATTTTCTGTTCCATAATCGCAACGGACTCTTGACGGACAACCATAGCGAGCAACACCTTCCAAGAAGTCGTTCAGGACAACGCTAGCTTTGTTGCTGACAGAACACTTCATAAAAGTAATGAGTCTAGAGTATCCATCTATTCCAGCGTGAGTCACAAATCCCCATGGATCTATAAGTTTGTGATGTCCGTCAATGTGCCTGGAAAAGAACAAATTATAATGAGTCTAATTACACATCTAACGTACATTGCAGTATATGAATTTAAAGGCAGAAGATTCATATTAAGCACAATGCTACTGACTCTTATTCATTTTAAAGAAGACTAATAAGAGTTAGGAGCTACATGGGGACCAAGGTGTGTCAGATAACTAATACATTAATTCATAATATTAAAAAAAATATTAAAACTTAAAAAGATTTATTTTATCTATGTACCTTAATTTTGATTTATACTGAACATTATCTCTTTATTATGCACGTAACTTGATACGGCCTGATGAGTTATGCATCAAATAAAGTTCTATTCTAAAGTTGAAGTGTGTGAATTTAGAAGAATACACAATCCAAAATTTCCGATGATGAAATCACCAATTAGTATTAACAATCAAAAATTCCACCATCTGAGTGACACCAAGCACCCAAAATATTTACCGTGAAATAAACCCCCATGGTAACTCCTTTCATTACATATTACCGGCAGCACTAACAGGCCGGCGTTCCCCGACCGCTATATCCCAGTCAGAAACGTAACTATCGAATGCAAAAAACATAAATTTGACCCCACTTGACCTTCACCTTGGGCAGAAAATAGAAAAAACGGGCTCAGAGTAGGCTGTAGAATTATAATAATTAGATTGCAGATGCATGATATCTTGGCTGAGCACTGAGTTAAAAAAAAATAAGCTTTCAAACGATTTTTACCTTTTTTTTGCCCAAAAAGGCATCTAACGGAAAATAAATCAACTATAGAAAATAATTCCTAATCTAACCTCATGTTTATTTTTGATGCTCTATCGAATGCAGAAACAACAGCTCTCTAGAATCATTTTCAATGTTGACGTGATTTTTTTAAATTCAAATTTGGAATTTTTTTTTGGCCTCACATTTTTTTAGGCCTAACATTTTGTTATTCCCCATAAACCAATTGACGATGTTACTGGTGCTTCTATTGGTCGGATTGGCGAGATACCCCCAACGTCATCAGCTGGCCGGAAATTCGGCCAATCGGTATATATCATTATAGGTTTTGGCCGGAAATTCGGCCAATCGGGCTCAAAAGGTAGAACGACCTTTACTGTGTCTTTGCCCCAGCAAAGGTGATCGGCCTTCACTTGAACTGCAAGTAAGCAATTTCTAGAATCAAAGAGATACACCTCCAATGAGGGAAATGCGATATTGCACCATATTCAGAAAAGAGGGACAGGAAAGACGACTACAATAGGCCTACCCTTCGGGAAAACTTATTTTCCAGAGGGGTAAAAACTCAATTAGCCCCCGGCGGGCACTCAGGTGCTGATAGTTTTTTAAGGATGGGTGTAATTAAAACGGGTATTGTGTAATATTGTTTTATTTGGATTTATAACGCATAAGGGGTTTGCCAAATCCGTCATACACTCAGGGGTCTGAGCGTATTAGGAATTTGGCAGACCCCATATGCGTTATAAATCCGAATAAAACAATAGTACACCATACCCGTTCCGTTTTTCGTACTTATTGCGTACACGGGGAGGGGTTTGTAAATTCGGCAAGTTTAGACATTCGTGCTTTATGGACGGCCCCAGGTTTAATGTCACAGTTCGAAAAAGTGCATGGCAGCTCTCACTGTTTGGATCTACCTCCATTGTAACCTATTGGTCTTGATTGTTATTAGTATAAAGAAGCGTCGTTCAAACAGGCATCTATAGGCCTGTGTTAAGAGCTGTTGCTACTTTATCTCATTAAATTACATTCACCACGACGTTGCATACTGTACAAGATTTTTAATCCCCCCCCCCCACACACACAACAATTTCCTTTAATTGTGCTTATAATGTTAATTACCATAAATAGTTTGAATGAGGGACATAATATTTTCGTCTGTACACAACATTCCTCCTTCTTAGAGCTCTCCCCATTGGATCAATTCTTTGAAGACTTGCTCTAACATAGCTCCGCTGAATTCTTATTCCTGAAATACAAATTATAGAAGATATAGTTAAAACAGAATAAGGAGCACTGTAACTAAATTGATTTTTGAGAAGAAGAAAAAATTTGGTTTTATTAGCAATATCCAATTTTGTTTTTTACTTTTTATATACCGAATCATTAGATAATAATGAAGAAATTAACAAAATAAATATTTCGTTTTTTTTTTAATTTATCAAGAAATGCGACGTTCATTTGATAATAAGTTTCTATAAACATATTAACAAAGCATTTTGATCTTAAGGGTGCTTCTTTTTTTTATTTGTTAAATGTGGTAATCATTTACTTAGGAATCATTCAATAAATAATGAATATTGATATTCGGGTCGCTTTTATAATTGTTTCAATGGTTCGTGTACTATGCGTGTACCTATATATTGTAATTCAAAATGGTGATTTATAATGCAGTTAAATTATAGTCAGATATTTTGCCATCAAAAGAGTATATAGCTCCTTCAAAAAACTTCAAAATTTGGTATAGTATGATATGAGGAAAGTACTATTTTGATGTTTTCATGGTGACAAGTGGCAAATGGTGTCGAAATAGTAGGAAATATAGGAGGTTTTGGTAAAAATATAGGAGATTATAGGAGAATTTTTGACCAAAATATAGGGAAAATAGGAGAATTTAGACTAAAATTTCGGGTAATATGGAATTTTTCATATTAACCATAGAATAATAGATTTCAGCGATACAAATACAAAGATCTACAAATAATATGAATTTCTGAGTTTTCACTTGTAAATTGACCTCTGTCCTGATCCGATTTCGCTAAGTGACTTTCTAGTTTTCTCCAATTTTTTAGTGGCCGCATATTGTTATCCTTAACAGGCTTCATAGTCGTTTTTGCTATTTTAGGAGATTTTTGAGCAACTTTTATGTGATTTTTGGAGGTTTTCTAGCAATTTATGTGATTTTATGATAATATGAGCACTTGGGTTTTCTAATAATTACAAACTACAAAACAAAATATTTTTGATTTTCCATAAATAAATATTATATATTCATATAATTTATTAAGGGATATCCATTATTAAGAAATCTCCATTTTTGGCACAGGCTTTTATTTACACAAATATAAATCTAAATGCTTATAATGTTATGCAGAGCGAAGCGAGGCGAGAATTTTTTTGACACTTTTGACAAAATTTTCATTAAATTATACAGTTGGATTAAAATATGTGCATGAAAAAAACAATTTAATTCTTTTGGTTGAAAACATAGGAAATATAGGAGGTTTTCAAGAAAAAT
Organism: Cephalothrix spiralis; assembly: GCA_032353305.1. Classification (NCBI taxonomy): domain Eukaryota; kingdom Metazoa; phylum Nemertea; class Palaeonemertea; order Archinemertea; family Cephalotrichidae; genus Cephalothrix; species Cephalothrix spiralis. The sequence goes on from JAUCNG010065552.1 coordinate 10,935, forward strand.
AGGAAATATAGGATTCCTATTTTTTTTAATAGGAAAAATAGGAAATATAGGAGGCACTTGTCACCATGTGTTTTGATAACTGGTATAGTTTTTGAGTTATGGCAGGTAATGGTTGGTTTTGCAGTATAAGAATCATTAATTTTATAAAAAATATATTATTTTAGACAAAAATCACTTTTCAAAAAAAGTATGATATACAGGGTATCCCAATAAAATGTAAAACAGTCAGATGACGTCATATTGTGCCTCAATTATGAATGGACCATATTGCAGCTAGTGTTCATTAAAGAGAACATGTTTTTGTCTTTGAAATAAAAAAAATTTGGTGCAAATCTATCTGACTATAACTGAGCTACATCAATTTCTCCAAAGGGCTAAAAAGTTCAACTTCCCCACTAGGAGGTAAATCCTATAGTAAATGAACGTCCTTTCTCAAGACAAAAAAAATATTTGTGAATTTTTTTTGACTTTTTAATTTTTTTAAATTCCTTATTCAATTTACTATTTATCAAAAATTTGACACTCACTGAAAATATTCAAGATTTTTTTTAGAGTGATTGAAAAGAGCATTCTCTCGATTTAGTATAGGATTTAGGGTGGGGAAAATGAGACCAGAGGTTTTTCGGGAGAATCGTCGTAACTCCTATAGTTATGAACTGATCTGCACCAAATCTGTTTTATTCGGGAGAGTAGACCATTCTCTCAAATGGGTATTTTTTGAAATAATTAATATACTCATAACTGGGTCACAGTATGACGTCATCTGACTGTTTTACATTTTATTGGGATACCCTGTATATATAGATATCTGAAAAAAAATACTATTGTAGTGGTTTTTCCAAGGATTATGATAACACAAATTAAAACAAAATTTAACTTTTTCAATTTCATGCTATACCGATTTTTTTTTTTAAATTAAAAAAAATGATGCTCTTAACATTATCATAATAGATAATTTAATTTAAGCCCATGTTGAGAATTTCCATCCAACCAGCTTTCAGGAAATATAAACTTTGATACTATTTTCGACGGTTAGTGACATAAAGGGAAAAGTAATCAGCGACATGTTTATAGGGAAGATACCTTAAAAAAGATATAATAGTTACTTTTTGAAGAAGCAATAATCTAGGACAGTACATTGAGAACGTGTTACATGTTTATTTTTATTTTTGACTGAAAAGCAACTTATATGCTTGATCAACAAAATCACAGGTTATAGTATATGAAACAAACATAAGATACAGGAGAGGAAGGAGCTGTTGCTATCATGACCTCTCCAATAACTGAATTTAGAAATAAATATTTAAATACAAGTCTAATAGAAAAGAATTAGACAGGAAAACTGGCACAGATGCCAGTGAGGAAGAACATGAGAGAAAAAAATCATAAGAGATGTTGATGAATTGATCAAACTACAAATATGTCACATATAAGATGATTTATATACAAAACAGTCAAATTTTACATGCTCCAGTGCAAAATCTGACAAGTAGGGCTAAATGAATGGGTCAGACTACATATACTTGGGATAAGTGAGGGGGGTCATTGGGGTATAGCGTGATTTGGCCATTCTTAAGTCTGTGAAACGTGATTTGGAATTTTAACTGCTAACGTGATCGCAAGTAAAATTAGCGTGATCCATGATTTGCATTTTAATTGGCTAACGAGAAATCAAATACGCGTTATTCGTGATTTCAACTTTTATCATGAAAATTTAATTTTATCACCTTATGTGATAAAATCAATATATATATTGCTTATTCAATTAAAATTTATAAAGTATAAAGTGCAAAAATTTCTGCTCACGCCTATGGCACTCGCCTACTTATTGTTATTTCATTATATCATACAGTACACAATTTAATCACCAGCCAAATTAGACAACAAACAAATTATTGATAGGCTTACATATTATGTATAGGGTAAGATAAGACTTGAATTTTCAGTTATTCCTCCTATACAATGCAATGACATCCAAATAAATTTGCTTAAAATTTATCTCTTGTTTGTCATGTTTTCAGTAATATTTTATAGTGAAAATCTGGTAAACAATATCATGAACAGTAAATGAATTAATAGCCATTATTTGGATAATTGCTAAAGATCCATACAACGTCATAATGACCATACAGCGCTATATTAACACAAACTCTAGTTAGCACTTACACTCATATGCCCTGCACCTGTGTGCCAGTGCTTTAACAAGTGCATAATTCATCTAGAGACCTTTCATTGACATTATGCACTAAGTATCGCAGATGGGGAAACTTTTTCAATTTTGAGGATTGGGATGATCAACAGATTTTTAGTGCTGAGCATTGCTAAGCATCTGCTTTTTCTACACTAAGCACCCCCCATTAATGTCCAGTGCGGAAAGCCGGTTATTTTAGGGCAATATCTTACACAGCAACTTGCATCATCTCAACAGCTGTGGCAAGAGTTTTTTCATGGCTATTATTTTAATCACACAAAAAATATTTTGACACGGCAATCTCACACAGCTCATCATACAAACTTTCCAAACAGGATTGCCCAACTATGCATAACTACAAATTTAAATATTATTTCTTACCTTTAGAATTTAGTGCTCCCATCATCATCGTTTCTCCACACTGGGCACGTTCTTGTAAAATTGATGTCACTATTACATCTAGTTCTTCATTTGAGAGAGAACTGTACTCCCAGTTTTCAAACAAAAATTCAGGCTCCGATTTACGTCGATTATATAAGGTTCTTATGCTTATATCCATTATTTCTGCAATTCTAGTCCAATTAAACCCAATTTCTCTCATGGATATAATGTTTGCTGCTGGTATAGACATCTTAGGCCTCCCAATTTCACCATTGCTCCGAGAATTAACTAATGCTGGGATATAATCAATCATTCTATTAGTCCTACGTTGGAAATAAGCAACGCTATCATTGAAAGATCTTCTTAGTACCATACAGGATTGGGCAAGATCAAACAACAAATTTTTAAATGACTCCAACTCTGTATCTAGATCCACATCATTATTCATAACTTCAGTTACAAAATCAATCATTGACAAAAACAGATGATAACAGCCATCCATTTTTATTGACCAGTCTTCAGCTTCATTTAAATCTTTAACGACTGCAATAGCACTTAATTGGACATACAAATCATTAATAACTCGAAAACAATAATCGAAATCCATGCTCTGATGTTCATTCACTTCATTGTTCCGATGTTGTTCTTTCAAAGTTTAAACACTCACTATTAAGTTAGACAGTATGGAATTCTCGCAAACAGAGGTAAGAATAAATTTGAACTTTACTATATCCCATAAAAATACGACAACTACAGAAAATAATTATAACTTTTTATCGAAA
>JAUCNG010066662.1:0-22882 GCA_032353305.1 Cephalothrix spiralis
TTATCATTTAAATCAGCTAATGTTATTACAACACTAGCAGATCCCGTAAGAGGTTTGGCACCTGTAATTAGAAAATAAGAAAAATATATGTGACGTTCCTATTTAATTGCGTTACATCAAAATCATCGAGGGGTCGGACACACACGAAATCTCTGAAAAAATTCCTAAGAAAAAGAAAGAAATCCCTTAGAAATGAAAGAACAAAATTCCCAAAACATCCATAAATCTAACATTTCAAAAGAATAATACTCCCTTTGAAATAAACGTAATTGTTCTCCTTAATCACTTCGTAAAAATCAACGTTTTGACGAGACAGCATTGTCATCCTTATTTTCGACCCATTTGATCCCTTTTGAATAGCGAATCTATTTTGTGTGCGTCAGGCAACCGCCGAACAAAATGGCTGCATTTAATTGTATTTCTATGCAAAATAAAAGATAATGTATTGAACAAGGTACTTTAAAACATACTAAGAAAATTTAAAATATGTTTTAAGAGTTCCCTTATTGAATTTTAATCCTACCTTTATCAATTGCAAAAACCGTTATGTTAACAATTTTTCCCTTTTCTCTATCAAGCTGATTCTTTACTACTAAATCTCCATTCGGTTTGACATCTAAATAGTCATGAGGATCTGTTTTCTTGTCGATAGCCAAACTGAAATCGAATTGAACAATAAAATTAATTATCAATACTGAAACGTTGAAAATGAAAAAAAATCATTTAACATTTTGGCAAAATTTATATATTTTTATTGATTACGATCAATTCATCCATAGGGAGGCATCGTAATTAACGATTATTATCAATTAAGATCTTTATGCTCCGTAAAACTTACGTAACCCCTTGAGTTCCGCCAGAGTCAGGATCTTGAACAACAAATCGTCCGATAGTAGTTCCAACGGGTTGGTTTTCTGGTCGAGTCAGTTCCAGTGGATTTGGTGACAAGGTTGGAGCGTTGTCATTTGAATCAGTGACAACCAAATTAATCTTAGATGCATCTTGATTCTTGTTGTTAGCAGTATCTGTCACAACAATAGGAATAACAAAATTCCTTTGACTTGGGTTCTCGTAATCAAGTGGCTAAAACAAAGAAAAACAAAAAATCAGTATTCATAACAGTTTATATGAAGAAACTTTTTCTAAGATAAAGTCATTTAGATAATTTGAGAATCTATAAGTACAAGGGGTGCATTAAAATGTCACCGGAGATTTCAAAATTAGTCGATATGAAGATATTTTCTAAATTCTTTTTTCTCTCTATTTTCATAAATTAAAAATCATCAGCTTTCTACGGGTACAAAATATTTACAAAGCATTCAATGACACGAATTAAGAAATCGTGGCTTTAAGATAAAACGATTCATTTTGATACATCTTCGGTGACATATTTTAATTAAAAAAGTATAAATTAAATTTATCATTAACTAATCGTAAAAAATGCAAAAAATCTTAAGACCATGATAAAAACACCAAAAACTATGATTTTAGTAAACATACAAGGAATAAGGCCCAACCCAAGATAAACATGTAAGTAATTAGCCAAAAACTGGACGACCAAAATATTGCCAAGAGCATTAAATAGAAATATAAGAAATGAGGCAAAAGTGCTTGATTCACTTGCGACGTACTCAGTAAAGAGATATGCAAGCTTGGGTGAAAGAATTATTTAAATTTTTCAAATAACTTCATGATACCTTATCACAATCGTCACAGAATTTAGGATCACATTTAGGTTTCTGGAGATGGGAAAATAGAAGAGAGATGCTTATTTTCTCGTTATTTTTTTATCGATTGAGAATTGAAATGACAACAATATAAAGTATAAATATATCAGTAGCGGATCAGTAGTTCCGTCATTATCGAAATGTTTGATACTAGGCATTGGCAAATTACAAAAAATAAGATTAACTTGTAATTTTAATTGATATCCTGGTTGTTTATTATTAGAAACCTGTAAAAAATTATGCTGCTGCCCAACTCTAAATTAAGAGTAATAAAAACATTTTATTATCATATATAGATAATTATTTAAGACACTGAAAATACAGGTAGATTTTTAATATCATAATGTAATATGGAATGTCTAAACGGCGACCCTCATCCAAATATTTTTGATATTTCTGATATCTAATGATTTTCTCGTTCTTTCCGTTTTTCTGTTTCCGATAAAAATGTAAGCCAGGGGTCTAATAAACCCTGTTGGAGGACATGAATGTTACAAGAGTTTGTAAGATTTAGATCCGCATCGGGGGAAATCTAAAATGATAAAAAGCCTCTGAACGTAGTCTTTCTTTTACACTTTTTGGAACTACAACGTATGCTCTTGCTCAAGACCTTTGGGATCTCAATTTCCAAAATCCCCTTGCCGTGTTTCTCCTATTGTATCGTATCGTATTTGTCGTTTTCTAACGATTCATTTCATAAGGCCTATTCCTGACTATATATGATATATGTAAATTGTATTCAAAAATTACCTGCTTTAAGACAAGAGCTCCAGTATTTGTCTTGTCAACTGTCTTCATTTCAAATAGTGAAGTGTCGGCTCCATTTCCAAGGGAGAACACCAATTTACCATTATCCGACATATCGGGATCGAGAGCAGAAACGTAACGTACAGTGGCTCCGGCACGAGTCGATTCAGGTATGGTAGTCTCATAAGAAGATTTAGTAAACCTAGGGCTGTTATCATTTTTGTCTTGGATCATCACAGTAGCAGTTGCGGTTGCTGAAAATGAAAGGACAATTAAGTAAAGTATAAATATAACAATAGTTATATATGAAGACCTTACACGGTACTTATTCATCTTTGTTGACCAATAAAACCCTTTGATGGTTTTGATCCATGATGACCCCGACATCAATTCCTGAAAATTACAAAATCGCCAGTTGCTTGCGCGGTCAAGTTTAAGGGTTGCGCACGGTAAAATGATTCTATCTGTCCGTAATACAATTATATGACGTAAAATTGGCCGTTACCGAGTTATTAACGAATCAAAGATAATGACGTCACACCTATTTAACTCTGTAACGGATTATTTTACGTCATATTAATGTATTATAGATAGATAGAAACATGCCCCTATTTTACCGAAATTCGCTTTTATTTTTTTAGAGTTTTGCATGCGCAACCCTAAAAATCGACAGCTCATGCACTTTTCTCTAAGGATTTTGAAATTTTCAGGAAATCATGTCGGGAAATCATGGATCAAAACCACCAAAGGGTTTTAATACTGTCAACAAAGATGAATTTTACCAGTATGTGTTCATGGCCCTAGTGATCTTAAATGCGTCAAAGTTCGAGGCAAAGATACAAAGATAAGTAGTCTTACAAAAATAACCCTCTAGTCTAGCTTCATTATCTAAAAAGGCCACCCCTAGTCGAACCCATTTTGATAGTTCCACTTGGAAATGCTTATGCGTTGCCATGGATATATCAAACAATGTTGGAGCTGCATGTCTATGGAAAGTCTATTTATCTCTGAACTTCTATACCCAGGGACCACATCTGCTATACCTTGCCCCTGCAATAGTGCTATACCTTAATATTTTACTTACCAGATTGAGCTGGAGTTGCACCATCAGTAGCTTGAATCACCAATTTCAAAGGTAGTTTATAAGAATTAGCGATAGTTTCTCTGTCCAAGGGTATGTGAGCGGTAGTTATTTTTCCAGAATTGGGATCAATATTAAATAAGGGTGTTCCAGACGGTTGACCATTACTGGTTGGGTTTGTCAGCAGCTTATAAGTTACTTTATTGTTTATAGGACTTGAGTCGGCGTCATGTGCGGTTACAGACATTACCGTTGTACCTGGAAAAATTAAACAAATAATGAATGAAACACAGTCAAAGATTAATTAATATGCAGACGATAGTGAATGATTGTACCAAACAATACTCCCCCAACGGTTAGTTAACTCCCAAAAAACTAGTATTCTTTCACCCATATGATTGTGCCCAAAACCAGATATCCGGATTTTGTTTTCACCCATACATGTACATGTATATTTTGAACACTGATCAATAGAGGGTTTAGGATTTTGCCAACCATCCTGATTTTTCAGGAAAATCCAAGTTTTTGCCCCCCAACCCAGCTGAAGCAAAATTATAAGCCCCCTATCGATCACATCGGGAAAATGTGAGTTTTATGGTTACATTGTTGCACGCGCTCTATATTTCTTGTTAAAATATAGGAAATAATAGGAGATTTTTCGAACAAAATATAAAATCTTCTATGATTGGTAAGTTCCACAATTTTTAGGATAAATATATACAGGGTGGTGGCCTTCCGAAAACAAAATTATAGGACATTTTCAGACAATTTCAATCACAAGAGATTCACGACTTAAGATCCCATGATCAATTTTGTACGCGCCGCGAAACTGAAACCATTAAGGGGTTAGTATAAAATTAGTTAAACTTGAATGCTTGTAATTTACCTTTAGGTTCACCTTCCTTGACCATTCCAACCAACGTTGCCGGATCAAACACAGGCGCATTATCATTTTTGTCCTGGAGTTCAACTTGGAATTCTGCATAACCTTTCTGTATTCCATCATTAGCATACACATTAAAAGCCCATACAGCATGACCAGGGGGTTCTCGGTCTAAAGCTTTAATTTGATACACATTTCCCAGAGCATCGATCCTGAATTCACTAGTATAAGGTCCTTCGATACCATAGGTCAGTGTCGTACCACTATCTGGGTCAGTAGCAGAAACCTATAACAAGAGATATATAATTAAATAAATTTATTTATTTATTTATAATTTGAATTTCATTTACAGAGTTACGGCATAATAATGTTTTCGGATTATTAAAAAAGGGACATTTATATTTTGTAAAAAAATAACTCTACCCTAATCGGTATAAAGAAAAAAGTGTCCACGGGATCGAGCAAACTGGTAAATGTTTTTATTGCTCGAGGAAGCGTACCGTCTGTGTCCATTTCGAGATGTCCATCCAACGCCGTCCTTAATTACAATTAACTCTTTCAGTCATTTACACTTTCGGACTTGCCTTCCTTCGAGATGAGAAGTGGAGAATTAAACCATTTTGATCAGGGTAATAATTAGAGGTCTTTACAACAATTATACGAGCGAGCTATGTGCTACAACGCTCTGATCCGGGCGTAACATTACCCCAGTGTTCATCATTTTTCCAGGTTACGCATCCCGTTTGACCGTTTTTTCCTCAATTGCTGAATCCCTGACTTTTCCAGGGTGTGTATCTACCAGGTGGAGCCTTCCTAAGCTTTATATTGTTGCCAAATAAAAATTATCATAATTCAAATATCAGCAATGCTTTTTTTTACCTTCTGCAAAAGTTTACCTCCAGATGGAGGGGCCTCTTCTTCCATGACATTACTGACTGTGTATAAAGACTGTTGAAACACAGGAGGACTGTCATTAACGTCAATGATGTTAATTGTCACTTCCGTTGTCGCCGAATATATTCCATCTTGTGCCTCATATTGTAACTTGTATACCTGAAAAAAGAAAAGCCACGTAAATTCATTGTACATTTTGTATATACACAGGTTTATGAAACTCGTGGCGCCAATCTTCAGACCCCAGTTTTCGCAACACCCCCTCCCCCCGTGAAAATCTCGGAGGTGTGGACCTAAACCACATCAACCCTTATATATATTTGGAAAGCTAGGAAATTCTTGGTTCAAGTTTATATTTTCAAAAGGGTCGGGCCCGCTTTTGGGCCTCAGGGGCCAATACAATTTTTCGAAAATTCTATATTTGCCCTTTGCCCCCACAATTGGTCAAACCCAATCGAAAATGGTATCTTATTATTGTATTTGACCATGCGAATCAGAAAATACCGGGTTCGACCCTTTTTGGAAACCTTTAAAAAAATGCAAAAATTTAATTTGGTTCCTGAGGCCCCAAAGTGAGCCCGACCCTTTTGAAAATATAAACTTGAAACTAGAATTTCTACTAGCTTTCCAAAATATAAGGGTTGGTGGGGTTTAGGCCCGCACTTCCGAGATTTTTTTCGGGGGGGGGGGGGCTGAGGTCTGAAGGATACAGTACACCAAAAGTTCCGTATACATATGGGATTACTTTAATCCTTAAAAATAGGTAAACCATGATGTTTTGTCAGTTAAAACATAGGATAAACATAAACGCTTGTCTTGGTTAACCAGAGTATTATACCGAGTATTCATTGTCTGCAGTATAAAGCACTTACATTTGGTGGTTTTTCGTAATCTAAAGGTTGCGCGACGACGATATCGCCGGTCATTCTGTTGACACCGAAGGTATTACTAGTGTCACCGCCTATGATAAAATACTGCAGATTGGAGGCAATATCAAGGTCACTTGCTGTAACTGTTCCAACAATATGACCAACAATAACATCCTCATTAACATTGAAGGTTCTTTGTTGGTTGATTGGAAATATCGGTTCATTATCGTTGATATCGGATATTTTAATAGAAACAACGGCAGATCCTGAAATAATAATAAAAATATTCAATAGGGTTTTGAAATCTAGGCATTTTATTGGTTCAAACGGGTCAGGTGACAATCCGTATATCCAAAGGTCATGATGTAAAGGGGAGAATCGAGTACTAATATAACTAATACCTTTCGCATACGGAAGGCTATTTATATATGCAGGTATTTTCAGACTCCTGTGGATTAGCGGGTTACGTTGAGAAATGATGGGGTTAAACCCGAGTAACATCTGGTTGTTTAGATTACAGCCGTGTAAATTGGATCATATGGCTAAATGAATTATATTATCTACATTAATTATAGATCATGGCAAGCTAATCACATTGGATACGATATAGGTCTCACCTGTACTATCTTTAAGCTACTTGAACCGTTTACATCATGACTTTGGTATATCCTAATATTTCACTCAATTTCATACACCCATGAAATATTTGAGTTTTACATTTCCCTAAGTTTTTTGTTTTAATTTAAATTTTATTTACGGGAAATGTCAAAATAGCGCTGCTTAGCGCTAGCGTTAGGCAGCGAGGACACTTTTTCGGGTGTTATCTGTCGCTACGGATCACTACGGATCACCCATAGAAGGGGTATTTTTAGATTTTTTATAGAACATGGAACAAATAAGCAGAAAACGGAAATAGACAAATAAGCAGAAAACAGAAATAGAGTATTATTTTGCTTTTTAAAAGAAAGTTATTTTTAGATACCGTACTATACAAAAAAAATTGCACTATGTACCGCCACCCCAAAGGGGTTCAGTGGATCAGGGCGATCCACCGATATCTAGCGCTAGGATCGCTCTAAGCGTCGCTAAGCATCGCTATTTTGACAATTTCGCGAGGGAGTCTCTTGGTCACAGCTGGGCAAGAATAGTAATCGCGCGAACAAGCATTTTTAGAATTCGCACGAACCAACGGAACCGGGCAACATCGTTAGCGGATATACTAAACCCTCTCCAACATTTCTATCAATGGTCAATGACTAACCCGTCTATCTCTAAGTTGATTTCAGAAGAAAGAATTATAATAAACTTACCAGTCGGGTTACCAGAAATTTCAAGAGCTGCATTATTGACTGCAAGAACAGTAATGGAATATGCGTTTCTAATTTCTCTGTCAAATTGCGTTTTCGTTTTTATCAATCCTGAGTTAATGTCTATTTCAAAATCTTGATAATCATTTTTTTCGGCAATGGAATATTTAAACTGAAAAAGAATAATAATTTATTAAGAAATTATTCTCTGACGATTATTAAGAAATTATTCTTTGATGATCAAGGGGTAGAACATAGTCTTCTCTTTCAAATTAAAGAAATTTAGTGCATATCTGTTCAACCACCTAAATTTCCCCAAAAGACCAAAAAGTTAACTCTTTCGCTACTAAAGCCATATATATGGCTTTTTATGCTTTAGCTACCAAGACCACACATATATATATATATGGCTTTTTACTTTATCCCGGCTCACTACGTTCTTACGGCACCTACCTGTTTTTAATGAACTATTTATCTTCTGGAACGTTTGTTTTGTAATGACATTCCAGTTAAACGATGAGTTTTTTTAAAATTTTATCTCGTTTTCAAAAAAAACAAAAAAACTACTTACACATGTACATGTAGTTTTTTACATAATAAGACTGAATATTCAATGAAATATATAATTACTTTGTGATTAAAGTGCACATATAGACATTATGTGGTATCATTAGAAAGCTATTGGGATGGGGCATCCCATAGGCTATATAAGAGATCAAACGCCATCACAAGGGCGCCCCTAGCGGCGAAAACCCGTATTTCTCCCAACTTTCCCCAAAATTCCGCGTGGCCGATTCTATGACATATTTGAAAGAACACTATGGAGATCATAAGTAAGATATGTATATTATGTATTGTACATCAAAATTAAGCTTGAGAATCATGCTTTAAGGAGATAGGAATGAATAACTTCTTGGGTAAGTCTTTATTTTTTTTAAATTAAAATGAAAAATTTTCCCAAAATCGCCCGGTACATGGAAGTTGCAAAAGCCAAAAATAGCTAGTAGCGAAAGAGGTTTCCCAGTATGCCGTAAATCTTATTTTAAATAAATAGACTATTCATAATAAAGTCACAATATGACGTCATCTTACTTTTACAGGGTGACCAGTTTTTTAATTCCCTGACTTTTCCCTGACCATTTCGAAAAATTTCCCTGACCAAGCGACCAATAATTTGCCATATGTCTTTCGCGACATATTTCTTGCATGAAAGATAAGATACCATGAACTAATTCTCAGGAATAAATTTCCCTGACTTCATCAAAATTTGAAAATTCCCTGACTTTTTTAACCAAATTTTTTTCTCCCTGACTTTTCTCTGATTTCCCTGTGTCACCCTGTTATATACTTTTTTTTGGGACAATGTGACTTACCAATGTATAAGAAGGATTTGTATCCCGGTCTACCGCAGACACTTGAATGACAGTAGTTCCACTTGGTGAATTTTCTGGTACTGATGACTCATAACGTAAATTGTCACCTTTACCGACAAATACTGGTATATTGTCGTTTTTGTCGACCAGCGTCAGATGAACCAATGTGTTGATTTTATAAGAGTCAACCTAGAAAATAGAAAGTCATTTATGTTAACTAATAATTCATTATTCCTCTATGAATAAAACATAAAAATAACCCCTGAATTAAACATTTTGAAAGCACAATATGAATCACAATACATACAACTGAAATGACGTTTAACTGTTGGTAATCATTGAATTTATATTAAATAATTCAAATAAGCAGACCAAATATTCGAATTCACCCAATATCTTATTTGACCATGTACCATCGTATAGTTAAGACAGGGTGAAACAGCATACAAATCGAAGGGTTAAACATTGAGCAAGGATGGTGCTTTTGGTTTATAATAAGACCAAGTCTCATTATGACGCGGGACTAAGATGTTTTTCTTAGACAGCGACCAAAAGTAATATAATAAATTATCTAAAAAAAGATATAAATATAATTTTAAAATAAATTGTTTATTGATAACGGTATCGGTATCGGTGATACTGGGGACCGATGCGATACTAAAGTCGTAAGTATCGACAATACCGATACCGATTCCAGTAATTTTACAAAGCCTGATGGGGACATAAATATTAGGGAACAGGGATGGGGTATCTAACAGATACCCTAATATCAGATCTACATTTTTGGGTCAGTGGATATCGGTAGAAAGCGTCATCGAACAGGTGGGTAGGGAGCACATGACATCAACATTAGGGGCCAAGGAGGATGAGACACCTCTAACAGAGCCCTGCAAATTAACAGATCCCCTTACAAATTTTCTATTGGGTGACTATAGAGCATAAAATGCCATATTTACCGAAGCTATGACGTCCAGTGTGTATTTATTTTGAAGTTCAAAATCCATTTGTCTGTAAGTTTGTATTTCTAAGGTCCCTGGAGCAATTGTAACGCCACGGAAGTAAGCTTGTTCTTTAACATTTTGATCATTATAATCAATACCATTAATTGTCTTAATTTCAAGAGCCAATGTTCCTCCACTTGGACTAGTTGCGGTGATGTTTGCAATACCAAGTGGAAACTTGTCATTCTCAACCACTTGATCGAACGTAATTAAGTTGTAGTCCTTTGACCATTTTGGTGGACTCTTGTTAGTCTTTAGCACTTGGATCTCCATCGATGCTTCTCTCCACTGTTGGCCAGTTGGTGGATTTTGGTTCGGGTTATATGCTTGTATCTTAAGCCTATTACACCAGTTCTTTGAGATATCACAATTATCAGATGTCTAAAAAAGGAAAAGAAAAATAATCAATAATCAGAATGGAGATAAGATACAGAGTGAAATAGTGATGTTTTTAGCTGTGTTCAAATCACAATATTGAATCAATATTTGAGTATGAAGCTTGAAAAAAACGTTCTGTGGAAGCAGTACTGCCCCTATGCAAAGTGGTAGATCGCCCTAACACCATTTTTAGCGCGAAATTAGTTATAAAGATTAAGACATTGTCTGCTCGTATTTGTAAAGGGATATCTTTATAATAAATACCCTTATGCTCACTTTGCAGTTTATAAAATGTACAGAAACCATAGTTTGCAACGACAACACAAAATGAATCAAATGATCAAAGTGGAGTTAGGGCGATATACAATCGTGTTGGCAGTCTTTCAATTTATTCAAAACATTTGAAATGTGTACCCAAATAAAATTATGGCACAAGGCTACATATCTGCTTTCCCAGTCAGGGTGGCCACTTTTTTCTGTCCTCTCATTTTTTGACTTTTCCATGATTATTCAAGGACAATTCTGTTCGTTCCAGGTAATTTTTTGTCAAAATAAATATGCAATTTCAAATGCATTGATGTTCTATAATGACATATTGACTGAATCATCATTTATTGGGGTTCCAGAAGGCGATTTTAGATTTAGTGAAGTTGCATTTCTGAATTCTTTGTCTTGACTATCTGACCAATTCCCAGACTTTCAAGGTTTTGCATATTTTTTGTTTGATTCGATGTTTTTTGCCTAAATTTGTTGCCTTAATTTCTATCTCCGACTTTTCCAGGATTTCAAGGGTGAGTAGGGCCACCTTGATAACACTGAGAACAAAGCTGTAGCATTGGGCTCAAATGATTTTTAATAGCAACTAATTGAAAACATAGAACGTGAAATAATTAGTAATGCTAATGTAAAGTACCATCACAATGTGTAGCATTTAAGAAACTAATTATCCAAGCCTATCACAAAGAGAACAACTGTAATAGACAAAGGAAAATACTAAAAAAATACGGTTGCTATAGCATTGTAAAAAACAATTCTAAAGGATGGAACATTTTAGGCAGTAAAAATAATTATAAAGAATTATTTATTTACAAACAATTATCACTATTCAAATCTACTTCAAAGGTATTAAACCACCTCATTTTTAGAAAAATCAAGCAGAATAATCTAGGAACAATTGTTTTACCAATTGGACCAATTCCAGAATCCAGAGTCGCGACGACATGAAGAATAAAGATAGATTTACGGGTAACAGCCATGATAGAGTTACACCATAAAATAGCAACCCCTAGGAATTGTCCAGTTATACCCGGGCCTGATAACGGGACGATATATTTAAGGTATATCAGTTCAGAATTTAATAAGTGGACCGTCAAAAACACCCCTGTAGTTCTGTTTTTAAAGATAACTACATGTCAAAAGTGCATATACATGTACATATTCGGAAAGGAAACTGCGTACCTTTCTGAACATATAACTATTATAATTACTTTATACTGTGACTTTATTATGAATAACTTTAATGACTGCTAGAGATAACTAGAAAAACATGGTCTACCCTTCCCAACAAAAATGATTTGACGCAAATCTGTTTATAAAGTTCGATTTTAGAAAAATAGAAAATCGATCTATGATGACATTTTAAGGCTGGGGAGATAAAAACTAAAATATCATTCGGGAGAATTAATGTAGCTCCCTTATTTTTATAAAATATTTGCGCCAAACCGATATTATTTGGAAGAGAACACCATCAGAACTACAGGTATTTTGCCAGTCTACACATCTCTGAATTTATAATACTGATGCCTAAAATAAAACTTATTTGACTTAACAAAATGACAACAAAGATACGGTAGAGCAAATAGCTGGCCCGATCCACTTATGTCATTAAGGAGCCACACTTAATGATGAAAAATGTTTTAAAAAAATGCAAGTCAATGCTATTAATTTAACAAAAGAAGAAAGCTCAATCTATGTCACGAATGAGCTACTTACAGAAACCCCAATCTGAAAAAATAGATTTGGTATTAAATCATTGATTCTCTGGAATAATAAACAATAACAACCGGCTGTTTGGTACATGTAGGCTATGAGGAATTCTGATCTAGGTATTCTATTGACAATACATGTTGATTGGAGGGGCTAGGCGGCGGGCTTATGCATGAAGTATATATGCGGTATGCCGACTATAGCGGCCTCATTACCTAACCATTCGAAAATGAAAGGTAGCAAGAATTATACTTGAGCTTTTGTTATACATTTACACGTACATGTAATAGTTTTTTTTTGATTTTTTGTAAAAAAAAATATTAAGATATATGTACATGTAATCAGGGGTAAACCCCCTGATGTTTATAATTGCAACAGAAAATATTTTCCATTCTTCGAAATCATAAAAGTATTTGAACGTCTCAAAAATGGTATAAGCCACCCTTTCATAATCGTTTTCCCACAGTACTTACAATGGGATAGGGACAATTCTGAAATATACACGTAGTATTAATAGACTGAAAGTGTCCTATTCATTTTATACATCCGAACACTGGAAAAGGCTAAATAAAAGCCGAAAGATTTTCTTAAGGTTTTTTTCTGTTCTTTTTTTAGCGGATTTATTTTTTTTATTTTTTTTTATTTGACAGAATATAATTGACGGTACTTTATTCGCCGGTAATACCTGGCAATACTTGATTTTTGTGGTTTTGATCCATGATGTGCCGACATCATTTCCTGAAAATTTCAAAATTGCCGGTTGCTCAGTTTTCGAGAAATGCGCATGCGCGGCCAAGTTTTAGGATTGCGAATGCACAAATCGCAAAAATAACAGCGGATTCCGGTAAAATAGGGACATGATTCTATCTGTCCGTAATACATTTATATGACCGGATATGACGTAAAATCAACGTTACCGAGTTATTAACAAATTAATGATAACCTATTTAATTCGTTAATAACGGCTGATTTTATGTCATATAAATGTATTATTGACAGATAGAAACATGCCTCTAATTTACCAGAATAGCTGTTATTTTTGCGATTTGCGCATGCGCAATCTTTAAACTCGAACTTGTACGCGCAGGATTTTTAATAATTTTAACCTGTAATACCAGCAAAATTAAGGGTACAAGTGGTGACACCCTATTTCTATATCGAATAAAATTAAGCAGTTCTAAGCAACCGCTTTTAATTAAAATGACATGCATTTTATTTGACTTAAAGCTACTGCTCAATTAACATCAGGATGAAAGTGTACTTACTGTAATGGGTCCATCATTAGGTAGAGTTTTTCCTGCAGCCACTGAAATAACACCTGAAGTCTGATCGATGGTAAAATATCCATTTCCATTGCCGGATAAAATTTTGTATTCCACCTTGTTATAAATATTTGAATCAATATCAGTAGCATACACCCTATATATGGAGCTTGCTGGACCCAAAGTGTACGGCACACTTGTGGCGTAAATAAGTTGATCAAAAATAGGAACATTGTCGTTCTGGTCGGTGATTTTGATGTAAAATGTACATATGGATTCCAGCTTCTCTTTGCCGCCATCACGGGCACGAACTCTGACCTAAAAGAAGATATTGTTAACTATTAAAACCAAAATAAGGTAGCATTATCATTAATCTAGTGTGGTAAATTAGAACATCTTCAGGGTCGTTGAACTCCCTTCATTGCCATGGCAATAGAACCCTATTTTTTACTGGAGTATCTACTGTCGATTTCGAATTCACCTTAGCTATTTTCCTATCTAATGGCCAAGCGAATCGAAGCAAGAAAATAATATGATCATGCAGTAATAAAAAAAAATAAGAATTATTTTTAACGGTTCCCCTACGCCCTATAAATTATTAAAAATCTAAAAGTTATTTCTTAAAATTGACAACTGACATTTTGTTTAAAAACAGTTTGATTTTTTTTGTGAGTCTGATATCACAGTTCAGAGATCAATACTTCCAAACAGGTAATACTGAACATTATGCCGATTTATGTAAATTTATTGACGTTACGAAGTTCTAGGATGCATTATTCCTAAGTAATTTACATTTTGCAACATACATTGTATAATATTACATTTGACTATGATAATTTATTCCGAACACGTTTGTAAATTTATATATGCTTGTTAATAACATATAAAGATTATTTATGAAACACGTTACCAATTAAGAATTAACAATTTTATTTCACTAGCTCCGGTATTCACGAAGAATTTCGCCGGGTATCGTATTTTAGCGATACCCAATAAGAAAAATCAAAAAGACATCTTACCACATAACTGTCAGTTTTGCCTTCTCTGTCAATGACACGAGCAGTCGTAATCCAGCCTGTGGTTGAATTAATATTGAAAGTAATCACTTGGGATCGAATTATGTCGTAGGTTATTTGACCATTTGGACCAGCGTCAACATCAGTCGCACTCACCTAAAGCAATAAATTACATGAATTAGAATTTAAAAGTCAATGATATAAACTACAGCAGGGACTGATGCAGTGATGCAAATTATAGTATTTATTAGGCTAGGTATATAGGTTAGATACTATATGTCTAAGTGAATAAGAAACAAAGTCTTTTGTGAAGTTTATGTTCATGATATATTTTTAGTTTAAAATCATAAATCGAGTGCGAAGCACGAGGTTATTGAATCTGAACTAAAATATATTATTTGAATAGACTTAACAAAAGATTTCGGTTCTATTTCATTTAGATATAACTGTATAGTGTCTAACTTATTTAGGCGTGGCATATCGAACTTAGTTCACGACAACTACAATCTATGTGATATAGATCGGTCAACGAAACAAAAGAATCACCCTTCTAAATTCGATACGTAACGTCTGAAAGGTTATTTCCCCTCATCTTATGTGATTAACTATATTTTAATTATGAATAAACAGATTATTTATAAGTGCTTCAATATTAACAAATGTGATTTAAATTCTGATTTAAAAATTAACTAATGTGCTGAACTGTGATATTGTGTGAAGTAATTAATTAATTTTGAATGAAAATTTCTGTTTGAATTAAGGGTTATAAGATTATAATTTTGGTTTTACCAAAAACCTCTTTTGTTAAATATAGACCATGGTTCATGCAATATTAGAAATTGTTACAGAAATATAAATCATTTGAAGAAAATTGATAATACATGCCCTTTTATACTCTAGTAAACAAGAGGTAGATAGCTGTACTACAACGGGTATAAAAATTCCCGGAAAAAGAAGTGTACTTTAGCGCACTAGCCCTTTTATATCAATGTTACATATTTCATAAAAATTGAAATTAAAGAATACATTTTCCCTCATTAAAATTATAGGAGTCAGATCTTTGATTCACATGGGTTAAACATTGGTAATCGCGAGAAAGTTGTATAAACCTGAGATCCTAAATTAAGATTTGTTAGAATGTACGAACAGTGTGAATTCATATAAAAGACAAAAGAAATTCAAAATTAGGAATTCCAATATTTACAACATCCTTTACAAAATCCTGATATCGGTTAAAATAAGAACATGCCATAATATTTGTACAAAAATGACGAGCAAGGTCGTACAAGAATAAAGGATTTCTCTAGATAATGTTATACAGGTTACTCAATTGAATTGTTTATAATAAATCTATATTTCCTCCGCGAGTTACTCGCGGAAATGCCGAGGCACTCAATTGAAAAACTTCTCAACTCTACAGAGTGTCCAAATATTATGGAAAAACAGCCAAATTACGTCATATTGTGACTTAATTATGAATATTTCAATAACTTAAAAAAAATCTCAGAAAATGATCTTCTCTCCCGAATTAAAAAGATTTGGTGCAGATCAGTTCATAATTAAGGGAGCTACCATGATTCTCTTGAAGAACCTCTGGTCTCATTTTCCCCACCCTAAATCCCATACTAAATCGAGAGAATGCTATTTTCAATAACTCTAAAATTAATCTGGAATATTTTCAGTGCATTTAAATTTAATAAAACAATTTGTGAATAGTAAATTTAAAAAAATTAAAAAGTCATAAAAAATCATATTTTTTGAGAATGGACGTTCATTTGGTAAATTAAACTTTGTAGTCCTATGGGCAAATTAGTGAAGCTCAGTAAATTGTTGTAAGAAATATTTGTACTAAATTTATTCTATTTGAAAATCAAGACCATGATCTCTCTAGTGATCACTAGCAGCGATATGTTCAATTCATAATTAAGTCACAATATGACGTCATCTGACTGTTTTCCCTAATATTGTACACCCTGTATAACTAAAGGAAGTCATAAATCCAAATGATGTATTAATCATCCAACAATGAATATCTTATTTAGAATATTTTGATTACCCAAATAAAAAATAATACAAATGATGGTGTAAAAAAAACTAGGCTAGGAATATCTCTTATAACATTCGACTAGTCAAGGTGAATGTCTACCTATATAGTTTATCATAAACAATTCAGTTTATCAATTAACAAACTTACAGAATAGGCTTCCATCTGAAGGCAGAAAGATTAGTAAATTTTTGAAATAAGCTATAATTCTGAAATAATCAATATTTCCCATAAGAGATTTATTTGAGTAAATTCCCTTGGTAACTCAGCGTCAGATGACGCTCCGTGTCTTTGTTAAACTGTGATCCGACTACGCTAGTAGTAGGCGAAGCGGAGTCGATCACAGTTTAACAAAGAGACGGAGCGCTGTCTTACCCTGGTAATGTAAGTCCAGAAACGTTATAATCTATTAACATTTGTGCAATTTTATAATTGTTGTAAAACTACATTTGTTACACAGGTTTATGGAACTCTTGGTTATCAATGTTCAGACATATAAAGTTTTCGCCCCCCCCCCGCGCGAAAATTTCGAAAGAGCGGGCTTAGCCCCAGCAATCTATATATTTTTTAAAGCTAGTCGAAAATCGGGGTTCGAGTTTATATTTTCGAAAGGGTCAGTCACAATTTGGGTCCCCAGGGTCAGGTTTTTCTAAAAAAATACCAAAAAGTTTTTCCAAAAACACGTATAATTCGGTTGTCCTAAAAATAGGACATGATATCTTAACAGCATTATTTTATTTGACCATATTATCAGGAAATAATCATGTTCGACCCTTTTCGAAGGCCTAAAGAGTTATTTTGTTTTTTAATTGTATATTTGGCCCAAGGTGCTTTAAAAGCGGTCGGACCCTTTCCAAAATATAAAATTTAACCTAGAATTTTCACAAGCTTTCAGAAAATATAAAGGTTGATTG
The DNA here is from genome assembly GCA_032353305.1 of Cephalothrix spiralis. Classification (NCBI taxonomy): domain Eukaryota; kingdom Metazoa; phylum Nemertea; class Palaeonemertea; order Archinemertea; family Cephalotrichidae; genus Cephalothrix; species Cephalothrix spiralis. Next base: position 17,483 of record JAUCNG010066662.1, read on the forward strand.
GGTTCAGGCCAACACTTCTGTGATTTTCGCGAGAGGAGGGTTAGAATTTGAATACAAAAAATTTCATAAACCTGTGTATTACATAATAAAATACCTAAATTTTACATCAAAATAAATATGACAACTTACTTGAATAATAGGTGTCCCGATTGGAGCATTTTCCAATACATCGGGACTATTAGTTTGATAAGTTGAGCAAGCTTTGAACTCTGGTTTGTTGTTATTAATATCCGTTACATGAATGGTAAGATCTGTCGTAGTTGTCAAAGGATTTACTGATTCGAGGCATGCATCGGAGCATTTTTTATCATCTTTCGCCAGAACCTTTAGTTTATAAGTCCTCGTTCCAGATGGTAATGATTGTGCTAGTTTAACAACACCAGTAACTTCGTTAATTTGGAATGGTGCTTCAACGTTTTTTTCACCTAGAAAATAAGAGATTTTGGATAATTGACCATTTTATAAGCAGTTCGATTTTGAAACTGCACGAGTTCCGGAACGATGGTTTCAGCCCGAATTTTTAAACGAGTGCAGTTTCAAAATCGAACAGTCAATAATAATTTTATTCCCCGACGCTAATTTAAACATTCAAAATTAGATTGCTCGAAGGACTATTTTTTATCAATGCGTACTTATATCACAGAATGTTGTCAACATGGGAGTTACAATCTCGAATCCCGTTTTATGACGTTACACTACTTTAAAAAATGTAAACAATCTTTGCAACAACCATCTATGTCTGGCATTCGAATATGGAAACTGTAAAGTTAACATGCATCATTGTTATTTCACTGTTAATTATTTGAATCACAATGCTTATTTTATAACGGACGTTCCTCGTGGGATCAAAATGAGAAACTTAGACAAAGTTTTCTAAATTCACATTCATCTAAAGTCATAAACTAGAAATCACAAAATGGCACAAATTTTTACTATTATTCAAATATTAACAACGTAATCAGCATTGACGTGAACTTCTCGTTTAGAGAAAATCCAATCAAAATATATTGTATACAAACGTGGTTGCTATAGAGATTCATACGTCGACCATGTTGTCTCAAAAAATATATTGATATCTCGCTTGATACACAAATAATTTTTCACAAGCTTTCAGAAAATATAAAAAGATTGATAGGGTTCATCCCGAGGACTTCTGTGATTTTCGCGAGGGCCCTGGTAAACAAACACTACATTATTGTATAAGATGCAAAACTAAAAATTCAGAGAACATAAGTACACATGTGAAGATTTTTTAGGAGCTTAATTATTTTCAATAAAAAGACCTGAAATTACCTGCAAAGTAATATTTAATTGTACTTCCGTCACGGTCTACGGCATGAATCTTTTCGACAAATTTTCCAATTTGAGATTGCTCATTCAAAGTTGTAACATATTGAGCAGGTTGAAATTCAGGAGCTTCATCATTGACATTTTTCACAGCGAAGGAAATATCAGTAGTGGCATTAGCTGTACTAGGTTGGCCCAAATCGGTAACATACAATTTGAATTTGTATGTGTGCCCAGGCAATTTGTCATAATCCAATTTCCTGAAAAAATAATTATTCATTAGTTACTCGACTCTCTGAACTGGCGTCGTTAATTTCGCTAGTGTTTTTTTAATTACGAACATCGAACAATGCATCGCGCTTGGGTGTCCATAGTTTAACACTTCGAAACCTTTGTTTAAAAGGGTAAATATTTCCAACAAGGGTAGATAAAGAGGCCCGAGACACCCAAACACTTCAGAGACTTAACTAACTTCTTCCTAGGGTAAAAAGATAAGTATGCCGCTGATTTGGGGTCATTTTACGCCAGCTGGTGTTTTTTGAATTACGAATATGTTTGGAGCAGTGCACTGCATGTCTAAGATCGTCTAAATTTCCTCATCGAACAATGCATCGCGCTTGGGTCTCCATAGGTAAGTACTTTGAAACCTTTGTTTACAAGGGTAGACAAGAGAGAGACACCCAAAAACTTCAGAGAACTGACCCCTTCCTAGATAATTATATGCCGCTGATTTGTGGTCATTTTACGCACGACAAATGTACCGAAACACTGTGTAAGACAAACATTTTGGGTAAATGTTAATTTCAATCATACTTCCTATAAGGTAAACCAACCGTCAACCACCGACAACGAGTAAAAATCAGCAACCAGCAAAAACAGATAACAACCACCAAAAATCATCATCTTTGACCTCCCTCGTGATCCAGAATGACCCCTCAAAAATATATTCAGCATGTGCATTATCCAGTCGTTGTCGCTGGTTGGTAGGGGTCATTCCGGATCACAGGGGAGGGCCAGGGTGGTATTTTTGATGGTTTTGAGTGGTTTCAGCTGGTTCTTGCTGGTTTTAACTGGTCGTTGGATGTCGGTGGGTGAACCTAGTAGTAAGTACGTAATTTCGATACATGGACACCAAATGTCGGCTATTTGGTCTTAAAGACTTCTTGAGCACAAAAAGTCTTTGAGTTAGCTTTGTGTCAGACGCAAAAGTCAAATTTGACATGTACTATGATGAGCAAGTAGTTGATGTGGCTCCGCGACTGCAGGGGTCGATCACCTCGCAGCATAACACTAATATTTCATATTGAGATTCCCATAGATAAATATGTGTACTTACTTTGCAGTTACGATGTTTGCTTCATTATTAATTGTCGTGACTTTGAAATTATCATTATCAACCCAATAGAGTAATTTTCCATTGTTTCCTCCATCTGGATCAACTGCAGAAACTATAAAAGTAAAAAAACTTGTGAGTATCAAAAATTTTTAATTATACAAATTTTTGACGAATAAACAAAATATATATTATTCAACTTAGATATCAACAGATAATGTAGCATGTGTGTAGGTAGATACTAATATACTGTGTGTAATAAAGCTTAGAAAGATATATCGTTTACGAGATATCATAATTATTAATTTTTAACATGATGATGGAGCCCTTGTTTTTAAAAAGACAAGAGAACTTTTTTATGGAGGACCACCTTAATGCTGCCCCCAAGAAGTAGAGACTTAACTCCATTTTGGCGGGAAAACTTTTTATTGCATAATATCATTGAATTTAATACAAATCCAAATCAATAAATGGCTCTCCTGTATGATTTCATAAAATGGAGTTAAGTCTCTTTACTTCTTGGGGGCAGAATGGCCCGGATATCCTTTAATATTGACAGGATTTGCGTTAAAAAACTCATTAAATAGGCTTGATCCTAGATTTCGAATAGTATTTGAATTTTTTAAGTATTTCTCTGACTAAATACGAAATAATATTTGTGACCATTATCTTGGATATTGAGAAGAAGTTGTGAAATATTTTTTTAATAATCTATATCCTATTCACACATAATATAATATATTCTGACCAAATTAAGTATTATGACTTCTAAAACCTCGGGACTACAACATATTCATAGGTATTCAAAATATGCTGTCTACAAAAACATTTCATTTACACTGAGAGGGTCCAAGTATTTTCCAAAAGTGCTATTCTACATTACATTCATGAGTATAGGTTTTGTCCACTTCAACAAAATCATGCTTCATGTAGGCGATTGTGTTCCAAATGAACGAAATATTTCGATAGTATACACCTACATAGTTTGAGTATGAAAAATCACATAGCATAACGTAAACAGTGACGAATATTCTAGGAAAGAGACATGAACATAGGAAATCTATATTGACAAATCGCAATCACGAATCTTATTTCGTTCCTATTCATATATGAACGTTATTGATCTATTATACAGTCCAGTATACACGTCTAGTGTCATCTATATATAATTTAACAATATACATCATGCAGACAATAAAAAATCTATTTCTATATAATTCTTAAGGAATACATGTATATGAAATAATTAGCTCGTATCAAAACTAGAAACTTTTACGGTGTAATATATTGTAGTTTTTGATGAATAAAATCAAAAAAGATTACAATGAATGTCAAAAGCTTGGATAAATGATTAATATTTGAGACTAAACAATATTTGTTTTCAGCCTTCAAAATAATGTTTGTTTTAAGCTTCAAAATGCATATTTAATTTATTCTGATAGACTAAAAGCTTTTAAAAAGTAATCAAACAATTGGAATTTATGCAGGAGGAATTGATTTAATCCTTTATGTAAATTAAGCAAATTCAGATTTTCGTTTTTTGGCTTACATGCTAATTCAAGATTTATTTTACATCCTGTTCAGTATATCCTGCACGAGTCACACTTTTGCATAATATAATTCATTATTTATTGAAACATATTTCAATATAAATATGCATTGCAAGGCGAAGAGAATTTGATCAAAATTGACTCTTATTTGTGTCCCTATTTCATAATTTGACAAATCCAAATTTGGACAAAAATTACTCACTTTTTATTATAGGCGTTCCAATTCCTATATTTTCATTTCTGGAAGGTGCTGTATATTGTTTTAGTGGAAATATAGGTGCATTATCATTTTTGTCAATCAAATGTATGGTTACCTAAAATAGAAATAAAGACATAAATAGCATACAAAATAGCAAAGATCTGAAGCCTGGTTTTAACCAGCTTAAAACAATTGACAATTACAAAAAAATTTATATTTTTCAATAAGCACAAAACTAACATGGATACCAAATAAATAATAAATCATTTTATTATTTAGATGTCATATTGATCGAGTACCGGTATACTATGTTTAGATTCTGTTTCCGGCTCTGAATATTAAATATTTCTTCTAAGGTAAGAATTTTAGATGTCTGGATGGATTAATTTAGGCTCGGACTGATTTCATGTCAACTGAAGTTTGGGGAGGTTGCGGATCTATTTGAGGTATATATCTCTGGATTGGCCGGTTGGATAGAAAAGTTTCTACTGATATTTCAAGACGTTACAAGTCAAGGCCGACAACCTTTGCTATGGAAAAGACATAGAAATAGTCGTTCGACGCTTAAACACCGAAAAGAAAGTGACAAGTTTCCTGTATCTTAGTTATTTCTTGTGACAGTCTTAGATCAGGGTAGCGCCTTTTTTCCAATTCAAAATCCTCCGATTTCTCCCTGACGGTGCAGTGACAATTTCTCCTGACCGGGCGACAAATAATTTGCCACGAAAAGGACTTTATTTTGTATTGAAAATATCTATCACGACAAATTGTCGTGAACATATCAACAAGAATAATTTTCCCTGATTTTTGAAAATTTTGAACTGAAAACTTTCCCCTATTTTCCTGGTCACCCTGTATACATGACTAGGATTTATACGTACCTCAGCAGTAGTTTGCAAGTTTGTCTTTTCTTCAGTTGCAACAACTTGGACAAAATAGATATGAGCATCCTTCTCGTAATCAAATGCGACCTTTGACACTAAGAATGAGTTATCCACGTTGCTATTAAGTTGGAATTTATCAGAACTTCC